>ML819597.1:39979-79050 GCA_009831015.1 Picea engelmannii
GCTTTCTTTTCCCTTTTCCTTGAGGACAGTCATAGGAAAAGTGTCCCAACTTTTGACAGTTGTAGCATCTGATCTTTGAAACATCTTTCTTCTTGTCTGGAACTCTTATGGAGTTAGCTTCTTTATTGTTCCTTCTGAAGGAAATTCTTTTGTTCTTTTGAACTGTAAGAGCTTCCTCTTCGTCAACAATTAATCTCTTTTGTTGGTCTACAAGTCTAGATTCTTCGTGTGTGCAATCTTCCCATAAATTATCAAACTTGGGTAACTTGCTTCTAGCACACACTCCTTGTACAAAAGGAATCCAAAATGTTGGAAACCCATTTAGGGTTGTGGTTACAAGATCCTTGTCACTAATGCCATCTCCAATAGATGTAAGCTGATCTCTGATTTGAGAAACTCTCATAAGGTAGGATGTGACATATTCTGAGTTTTCCATCTTCATATTACGAAGCTGATTTCTTAAGGTAAGATTTCGGCTGATGTCTTTTCTTTCATATAACCTGTTGAGTTCTTCATACATTTGCCTTGCTGTCTATCGTTCGGATATATGAGGGATCAAGTGATCCTTTACTGAATCTAACATGATTCTCTTTTCTTTCTTTTCATTCTTCTTATGCTTGGTCTTTTGCTCTGCTTCATCTGGTTCTGGTACACCTACTGTAACATGTTCTAGGAGATCATTCTCATCTAGAATCATATGCAACCTATGCTTCCAAGATTTGAAGTTTCTAGATCCTTCCAGCCTGTCTTCTACCCTCATACTGGTAGCCATTGTTTCTTGCTGTAGAAACCCTAGCCCTTTGGGCTATAGAAATAATAAAAAAATCAAATTTCTTGGATCTGAAAACTGAACTCACCAAAAGATGCTCTGGACCGAGGTGATTATGCTGGTACATTCAGATTTCTGAAAATCCAAATTTTACCCCTTCAAACTTGATCTGCAGATTTCTGGGCTAGTGCTTTTGGTTCTTTGGTACTTCTGGTACTCTGGTTTTCTGGTACTTCTGGTACTTTGTGAAAACTAGGGTTTCACTTTCCGGGAGATCTAGGCACTGGAAATGTGCGCTGAAGATGCCAAAATGTTCCTTGAGGTAGGGCACATCTTTCTAGATGGATTTGGTGCTGAAAACCTTCTTCAATAAAAAACCCTAATTTTCATGTACGACAACAGTGACAATTTTCTTTTTCCTGTGAAAAATGATCTCTTCAGCTTGGCTCTGATACCATGTTAATGTTTCTGCTATTATTAGGTTACTTTCAATTTACTAGATAACAATAACATAGATAGGACCACTGAGAGAAACAAAATCACAACAGTACACAAGCATTTATCCTGGGAAACCCTCTAGGGGAAGAAAACCCAACAAAAATTCCTTAATATAGATAGCCAATACAATGCCAAGACAATGAGCCAAACAACACAGAAATTCCTCTCCCAGAGATGCACCTCTCTCTCTCTTCCTTCTTCCGGAAACTGGTAACTGCAACTTCCTTCAATACTTGCACACTAGATGAGTGAGCTGAGTGTGTGTTCAAATGAGGCGCTAGCCTCTCGTATTTATACAATTCTGGCACGTGTGGAAGTGTCTCTTCACTGATAGGGCCGACTTCTTCTTCTGGGTGGTTATAACCACCTTTAATATATTCTGGGGCCTCTTTAATATATTCTGGGGCCGACTTCTTATTTATCCTATTACAATTAGGGTTTGACCAATCCACAAAAGGGGATTTGGTCATTTACAATACCCGACATGATAAATCCACAAAAGGGGATTGATCTAATCAATAATAAATATATTTTATCTTTATCCACAAAAGGGGATAAGAATATTCTTTGCAGTTACACAATATTTTAATAGCATTGAGGCATCTCTCATCAGTCAACACGAGGAACAAAGTAGGAGCTTCATGATTTGGTGGAGATTTAACGAAGACCATGTTCATGAACCAACGACCCTGGGTGTCTTTCGCATGTGCCAAATGAAAGCGATACACGAAAAGGACCCTCTGAATAGCAGCCAATGATGAAAAAAATGCTGACAAAGGCGAGGAAACCACCAATAAGGCTAATGGCATCCAAGACATTGCATGAATCCCAAAGTGTCAATAGATGTCCTGCCATTGAACACAAGGGAAACCACGCAGTCAACGACTAATGATGAAATGTTGATTGCTGGGTTCAAGGTGACCTACCAATGATGAAAGTAGGGCCGGGGTGCATGATAAGACCAAAGTATCATGTGATTCTGAGACAAACTGAGGGTATGGCCAACATGCAAAGTCAATATTTCTGAGTAGTGGCCGACACAAGTTGATAGACTTCCTTTGAACAAGAGCATGAGACAGATGGTGGAATCCGACAACATGGACTCAATGATGTGACAATTAGATGCAGGAGGCATCAATAACGTTCTCTATAGGGACTAGAAGAGTAACCAGTCGGTAGAGAAAAATTCTGTAGTGATATTAGCTTCCTAAGGACATGCTAAACCCAAAATTATGATGACACAAGGACTCAATAACTTTGTGCTCTGTTCAAAGGTGACACGACTGTTGCCAATTACAATATAGTACTCCCTTCTTGCCCGTCTTTTTTTTTTTTTCATAACAAATGAATTCTATGATACAGAGGAGGGAACGAGTGTCGCAAGTAAGAAAAACTAGTTCCAACAGTGGAATGTACCTATGCTTAATGCAAGGAAATGCATACGGGAGATGGACACTTGGGGTGATGTTCCCTCCAGGGTATAGGGTGTCAAATTGTGAAGGATATAAACAAGGCTCTGCTTGGTTGAGGATGCAAACTACTTAGGCAACAGTTTATAATGCAAAGCGAGAACTGACTAAAAGCTCAATACTGCAAGCGAGGGCATGAGATGCAATCACAACTTAACGCCAAAAAATGTCCTTTTTTATATCTTTTAGTCTACTTGGTGTGAAAAAGGGGTAAACTTGTGCCAAATAGACATCTTTTCAAATCCAATTTATGAGTGCGAAAAAGATAAGTTCACTCGGCAATATTTTCAATTTTTGGTAGCGAGTTGGAAAAGAGCTTAAATAAGACTCATGACCTTTCAAATCCAACTTTAATGAGCGTGAAAAGGAAAAATCACTCGATGATCTTTTCAGTTTTTGGACGAGTTGAAAAAGAGATTAACTGAGACTCGTTTTTGGGAGTCTGTGGGTAATAAGGCCGCATGTGCATGAATGAGAAATGAGGCTCATCATACAGTCATGTATTGAATTATAATGGACTCCCGATCCTAAGGAAAAACTCGGCATGGGCACCAAATGACAAAGAGGTTCTAACTAGCTTACCCATGTTTGGTAAGTCTCTACCATTTATTAACGACGCTATTAATAGTAGATGGGGGGTTATGTGTCACAATAAATGGGTTCGTACCTAAGGCGTAAAAGTGGTAGTCGAAGGATAATGAAAAAATGCACGATGGAGTAGATACCTATAAAATATGATAGGTTATGAATATACTTGCCTGAGGAGACGAACGATTAACTATGACGTTGAAATCCGCAAGAAAATTGAGTCAAAACTGCAAAAACCAGCTTAAAACCATTCTTGAATTAGTCCGTTAGGTGAAACAATAGTGTAAAACTATATCAAGTGGGTAAAAATAACTTATAAATAGTAATAAAATAAAAAGTTACTGTATCATTTTCATTTTTATCCAAATAGTGCAATTTGGACTAAAAAACCTCTAGGATTCAAACGACGATTGTGGGAGCAATATGCAACAAAATCACAAATCGTCTGGATCAGGTAACTCTTCATCTCATCCTCTTCAAATTCAATGGTTTACATTTTTGAATTAGGTTCTATTTTGTTAGTTTTTGAGGGCGCAATTTGGAGTTTTCGGTATACGCGGGTTTCTCTCAATAGGTTGCGTATATGACTAGATATACGCCCTTGTATGAACCACATGGGGCGTATATCAGGCCCTAACCATAACTGTTTGTGGATAAACCGCGTATACGTACGCAAATGGTAAAAAAGAAGGGTTTCTAACTCAAAAATGATTTGTTTTTTCCAGGATGGTGTTGGAATGGAGAGAGCGAGAGCATGAGGAGGTATATGCAACAATGGATCAAGATCTGGTGGCTCAAGCAGCTCTAAAAATATGTGGTTTGTACAAGTTTTGGGCTCTCAAAGGAATGAGGGCCCAAGTGAGGTTGTTGGAGATGTTGGTGGGCTATTGGGATCCTGATAGCGAGAGATTTATCCTTGATGGACAACCATTAAGGATTGAAGTAGAGGACATATACTTCTTGAATGGACTTTCATGTCGAGGAGATGTTGTGGACCTCAAGTCGCATGGGGCACAAAGTGGGATGAAGGTAGAGGAGTACATCGAGGCCCATTGTGTTGCAGGGAATCCCATGGTGGGAAGTCAAATCCCCATCCAGGCTATAGGTAACCTCAGCCTGAATATTATTGTGCTCGTTCTTACCAGGATCATAGGATCGGCCTCGCTGCATCAAGCATCGAGCATCGAGACCACTTATGTTTTACACATTGGAGTGTGCAAGGCCCACTGTCTACGATTGGTGTACCTCACTGCTGACCAATATGAAAGGTTAGTTGACATAGTGCAAGCAAGGGGGTAAGTGAAAATTTGGGTTTGCCTCTATCCTTGGCAACTTCTTTTTCGAGCGGGTCCCAGGTATGGAACCTAGAGTGGGGATCCTTCCTAGGGGACCACGTGATCCAGCTATGGCGCGGTGGATTGAAGTCATGAAACGACAAGGAGGAGGTAGGGTGTCGACACCCTACAACGATGATTTTTTCTTCTAGTGGCGAAGACAAATCATTTCTCTGGATGACTATCCCTATGTGGGGATCGATTTCAGAGGAGACCTAGATATGTCGCTTCCACCAGGGGCTGCTTATGGCACCATAGGTAATTTTTTTTTACATATTTCATTTTTTGTATTTAAGGAAACACAAATATTTTTGGATGGTGTTTGAATATTAACTAGATACTTGTGATTGCAGATGTAGGTCTGCAATGAACAGAGGGATTCTTACGACATAGATGGAGGCACCGGGGAGATGAGGCAGTGGGAGGAGAAGCAGAGAGAGTCCTACAGAACGTGCAGGGCAACCTGTCTCATCTGACACAAAGGATTCCTATGGTTCAGGTAGAGGATCTACCTAAAGCCATGCAGCGGTAGGTTGTTGGTGTACCTAGATCATGGGTACGACTCTTCTGGCGTCTCGCAAACACCGTGGTTTTCTATCATGATACGCATTCGACGCCACATGTGTATATGTCATGGGATGTATATATCGGTTGTATATGTATTTTTAGGGTTTTAGCCTCAATTTTGTAATATAAACACCATATATTTTTGAAATAAATAAAGAGGGATCTTCGACTTTATTCATATCTTACAATGTGTACATTTATTTAATGGTTTTATTTACTTTATTAATGTGAAAAATGCCAATCTAAAACATAATTAGCGTAGGCATCATATACATGATTAGAACTTCTAGGGATGTGAAAATATGTAATAAAATCAAATTGTCGTTCTAAAAGACGTACCCATAGGAATAGACGGAGTAACATAGGATCACGCACATGGTAACAACCGTTCAAATAACATACTACTAATTGAGAATCCAAGCGAACCTCTAGAGAGTGAATACCATGTGAGATGGCATCACGCAAAAGTTCTATGACGACGTTATATTCGGCCACATTGTTTGTGGATGGCCCTAGGCATACGACACCTGAAGACACTAGCAGACCCTTGGGTGAGTAAATCACCCAAGCAGTGTAAGCCAAGTTCCATGTATGACGACTAGATCCATCTGCGAATCATAGGTAGACCGAATACTCTGTTGACATCTACCAACCAAAAGGGAAAACTCGATAAGCAAGCCAAAGACAAAAATAAAAGGTGAAAAAAAATGTATATACACCAAATTTACATTAGTATACAAAGGGTTTCACCTAAGCCTAGGGCTCAAGCGTAATACCTTTTCAATAAGATCCCATTTCTAGGCTCGACCAGTTTATTCCCTTCATAATCTTTCAACTCGTAGGCTCCTTTTCCTAGAACACGTTGCACGATATAAGGACCATGCCACATGGATTTAAACTTGCTTGCCCCTAGCGGTTCTTTGGATTGGTCATACAAGAGGACCAAGTCACCCTCAACACACAACCACAGACATATATAATTCCCGCACTGAACCTTGACACGTTTCTTGTTTGCTTCGATAGCCGTAAAGGCGTCTCGACGTTGCTCGTCAAGACTCTCTAGGTGCATGAGGCATCGCTCTAAATATGAAGTGTCAGGTAGGAGATCGACTGCCAATTTGAGAGAAGGGATTTCACATTCAACAGGAAGTATCGACTCCACATCGTGTATTAACTGAAAAGGGGAAAAACCGGTGGCAGTCTTAACCGAGGTTCGATATGCCCAAAGCGCGGTATATAGCATGATGTTCCAATCAGAATTACTTTGGATGACAATTTTTTGCAAAATGTTCTTGAGAGAGTTGTTAACGGCCTCTACTTTCCCATTTTCCTGGGGGTAAAAAGGATATGAGTGACCATGTCTAAACCCCATCTTGGATGCTAGTTCTACCATCATTTCATTCTAAAAGTGATTGCCATGATCAGTGACAATATCACTCGGTATACCGAACCAGGCGATAATTTGGTTGAACACGAAGAAGGCTGCAGTCTTCCCATCAGATTTTATGGAAGGAATGACTTCAACCCACTTGGTAAAGTAGTTGACAGGAACGATAATGTGTTGATGCCCCCCAACCGAAGTTGGGTTGCAATTGAAATCCACCCCCCACTTGATGAAGGTATTGACGGTAATGACTGGGTGAAGGGGGGATGGGTGCAAGAGCATTTTTCGAGTGAACACCTGGAAGGGGTGACACTTCTTAACCACTTCAATGAAATATTTAAAGATGGTGGGCTAGAAGTAACCCACTCGCAGGATTTTTTGGGCTGTAGCAAGCCTGGATAGATGACCACCACAAGCCCCTTTGTGGAAATCATTTAGGACTGAATCAAATTCCTTGTGAATTAAGAAACGATGTAAGATACTATCTATTCCTCGGCGATACAAAGTGTCACCGACGATGGTATACTTTTTGTCTTGGTATCTAACATACCGTCGATCATCTCACGAGAGATTCAGAGCAAAATTCAAGGTTTGAAGATATAAAACAATGTCTCCATACAAGGGGTCAGACGATGAGAAAAGGAAAATGTGTTCATCTGCAAACAAATCAACATGGATAACATCCTCATATAATCGTGGAAGATCGGATATTAACTCTGCAAAAACTAGTGATTTTTTGGACTTGGCCGAAGCAAAGTCGAGTTCAAATTATTGCAAGATGACAATCCATTTATTATATTTCCCTCCTATGATACGTATAGTGAGGATGCATTGAAACGGATTGACATCGGCAACCACAGTAGTCTTGCAAATAAATATATAGTGTTGTAAACGTTGAACTGCGTGAACGACAACCAAAGCTAGCTTTTCAGCGTGAGAGTAATTACGCTCAGGTCCAACTAAGATAGTAGATGACGTGATCATGGAGCTCATAATCCTCCTAAACTAGAACCATACCAATCATCTCTTCAGTTGCGACAATATACAACAAGTAATCTCTACTGTAATCAAGAGATTTCAGCAGAGGGGATGATACTAAGGCTTTCTTTAAAGCATCGAAAGACTCATGGGATCGCTCATCCCAGATAAAAGGAGTGTCTTTATTCAATAGGCACATGAAACCCTTAGTGATATTGGCATAATTCACTATAAACCAATGCAGAAAGTTAGCTTTCCCCTGTAAACCTTGAAGTTGTCTAATTGTGCGCGGGGGAGGCAATTGAAGTATTGCTTCAACCTTAAGAGGATCTACTATGATCCTAGTCTCGGAAACTAGGAATCCTAAGAGATGACCATACTTAACACAAAAGATGCATTTGTGAGGGTTTAACCGGATTCCATAGTAACGTCATCTTTCAAAAAATAGCCGAAGGTGTGTAACATGATCCACTCTCTTGTGAGAGTGAGCAACAAGATCATCGAGGTAAGATTTGACTATGTGCTTGAGATCGTGAAAATAAAAATTCATGGCGTGTTGGAAGGTCACTTTGGTGTTTTTCAGGCCGAAAGGAATTTTTCGGTATGAAAAAGTACCCCAAGGACATATAAATTTCGTCTTGTGTTGTTCCTCATGTTTGATTTGGATTTGGTTATATCCTGAAAATCCGTCCATAAAGGAAAATATTTCGCTTCCTGCACACTTATCGAGAATATGATCAATGAATGGTTTGGGGAAGTTATCTTTAGGACAAGCCTTGTTCAGGTCATGAAAGTCCATACACACACGGATGGTTCCTTTCTTTTTATTCACAGGAACGGGGTTGGATACCCATTTGGTCAAGGGAACCGGGTAAATGAAACCAACATTAAGTAGCTTCTCCACCTTTGCCTTAATAGTGGGGGCCTTCCTAGGATTAACAACTCTAAGATGTTGTTGAACAGTTTTAACATCCCGATAAGTCCTAATCTCATGTTTGACAATATGAGGGTCGATCCCCGACATCTCTTCGTATGACTAAGAGAATACATATCAAAATTATTTGAAGAGGTTGGTATAGATCAAAATCTCTTCTGGTGAACAATCCATACCTATATTTACATTCTCAATCTTGGCAGGGGTACGAGAGATATCGATCGGGATGGTAGGAGAAATACTCGCCATATTTCCTTCGACATAAATGCTGTGCGTATCAAGTGGAACTACGGTGTGACCGACTATCTCACTCAAGGTAAATCGAAAATTATCTTGCTCGATTCTTTCAAGACTTGGGAGAAAACAAGATCGATGATGCATGTCATCCCAAGGTCTCTTGGAAATATTCATGGCTTCAAGGATGGATTCGTCCGAAGGTAAAGTCTCATCTAAGAAATCATGTGAACAAGAAAACAACGTGGCCCATACAGACCTAAGAACGAGATCCTCCTCGTCCGTCTGTGAGGTAACAGGATCAGGATCGACAAAGGAGTCAAGAATGGATTGATATGCAATCTCTGCTGCCGATAGTGGCATAGCTATGATAGCGCACAACTCTCCTTCACTCGATGAAGTCGGAGAAGGTAGGGTCCATGGATCACTAAAATAGGAAGTGTGGAAAGGTATGGACCTTCCGGTTGAAGCAGGCCTACTAGACATGGCGTAAATGTGATGGATCGGTGCCGAGAAGTCGAAAGTATCCATGAGGGAAGAATACATTCCGACACCTATATTCTCAGTTACTGGCTGAGAATTGTCGATCACAGGGATCGACGGTCTAACAGATGCATTAGGACTAGAGTATGCAAAGGATAACTGGTTGATTGTCACGATATCCCCCTGATGAGGAAAACAAAGTACACGAAAAAAAACCGATACGAAAACGACCATAACATAGGTCCAATTGTGACCTAGTAACAAGTTATAATCGAGAGGTGCATCAAATACCTCTACTTCCACCTCTACCGTCTTCCCACCTAACTGGACCGGAAAGGCGGGGAGAATACCATGAAGGTGGAAGGAATGACCATCAAATGTAGTCAACATGTTTGATGACTTGGAAAGGGTCATAGAACCGATAGATTTCCAACAGACTAGGGACATCACGCAAGTGGCAACACCTTCATCAACGACCGCTCGTTTGATAGTATACTTGGAATACTCCACGTGGATTTGAAAATCCACATGGTAGGGTAAGCGAGGCTTCACGTCTGTGACATAAAACTTGATAACTTTCGATCCACAAGGTTCTAGATCTCCTAAGGCAGGGAGTAAGGCATTCCTCTATGATGGACATGTCTGGAGTACCTCCAAATCCGACATCGCACAAGGGGTTTGGCCCAGATCCTCAAAAAATAGAGTAGTTCTGGACAACTCTAGCATTAGGGTTGTGGGTAGAGCGCTTGAGTACTCCTTTCAGAATATAAGGCAGTGGCTCTGGTTTCTTGATCTATAAGTTCATCTCCGGGGGTGGAGGAGGAGCTTCAAGGTTGGTACTAGCTTTTGAAGAGCTATAATCTCGAGAGCGGGTGGCTATATCAATTTTCACGTTGACCATATTGATGCAAACACGATCACCATCTTGCGATGGTGGGTTTTGAATTCCACCAGACGCATTTCTGGAATTCGAAGAGCTCGAGGCTAAGTGATGATTGTGTGGGAATGGGTTCGTCAACACGACGGGCGATAGATTTAAAAGCCTCGCAGCCTTCGCAAATTTGGGGCGTAAGTGTGTAAGGTGGTCATCGATACAAATTTTACAAGGAAACTTCACCTTATGTTTCTCTTTCTTTCTCTCTCCAGCATTATCATTATATTTCCCATTATTATCTTTGTCCTTGGGTTTATTATTATTCTTCCCACCCTTACGATTATTTCGACCTTTCCTTTTATTCCCATCTGGTTGCTAGTCACCATTTGGGTTCTTCGATGATTGCATGGAATGTACATCCGCCGATAGGGTGGGTTTGGAGGATCCAAATGAGGCTGGCCCTCCAGCAGACTTCGTTGCCGAGTCTGTAGATTTTACATTGGCGGACCCTACAATTCCATTGGCATGAGGTCTGAGAGTTGTCTAGGATTGTGATTTGTTCACGGTGCGTTTGGAAGAAGGTGGTATAACATCCCAGATTGAGCATATATAAAATCATTTTGCTAGGCTCTAAGGATAGCTTCTTCCTTGCTGAAGACCCTAGAAGTAGCAACGTCCTTTGAAATAGGAGTGTGTAAAGACTTTAGGAACCATTATAGAAGAAAGGCCAGGGGTATAAGAGTCTTAACCAACTGCCTTCGCCTATTCCATTCCTGGATATGGTATGAGATGTGAGTGTTGGTACCTTAATGTAAAGTCGACAAAAGTTCAAGGCCAACATCATAACGAATGGGAAGTTGAAAGTGGTTGAGAAATCCTAGCACCAACCGATGAAAAGATCCATATGTCCCCCTAGGTATCTCAATGTACCATTGTGATGCGACTTCGTGCGCTGAAACAATCGTAATCTAATAGAATCATGATTCAAATAATTCGATGAGCACCAAAGGTGAAAAGTAGTGACATGGTCACCAGGGTCCTCGCCATTCTTACCCTCAAACTTTGGAATGTCTGACGGAAGTTTGGTAGGGATAGGGGGCCATGTGGGATCATGACTCACTGGGTCATTCATTAGTTTAGACAAATATGGTGAATTAAGTATGGCCAAAAAGGGAATACGAGGTTGTGACACCTGGCCCCATCCTCCCGCGAAAGATTGTGTGTTAGGAATTGCATTCCATCCAGGATTCTGGTAAGGACCAAAACTTTGTCCGGGATTCAAAGACCCTCCTCCGGGATGATTTGTAAAATATGGATTAGGCATCATTCCAACATGAATGTTCTAATAAGGGTTATGAAAGTCCCCCCCAGTTGGATTATATCCAAGCTGAGGGTTTCCCCCAACTGGATTAGATCCAGGTTGGGGAGTGCCCAAAGTGTAAGATTGACCTCCTCCAGGTGGGAACCTAGAGGATTGAAAAGGATTCGTCATGCCAAAAGTATTGGTCAGAATCAGGATCGAGGGGATAGGGATATAGGGAAGAACTTGTCTTCCAGCTGGGTTGTTCCATCCAGTCGTAGAAGGGTTAGACCTGGGGTTAAGAATAGGGACACTTCCCACATTAGGATTCTCTTGTGGTATATGAGAACCACCAAATGGGAAAGGAGTGTAAGGAAGTGTAGTGCCCCCAATTCCAAAGCTAGATTTAGGGCCAACAACTGGGATGGCAGTCGAAAACTGTGAAGTGAAGTTAGGCATACCATAATAAAATGGAATAGAATCCATAGGGATGGTCTGAACATTGTAACTCCGCGAGTGACCGAAACCCCCAAAAGGGTTTGATGCAAGAGAGGAAGCATTAACTATAGGCCGAGCCATAATACCGGTATAAGCCTCCGGCACTGCAACTATAGCGAATGCAGGTGTCGAAGGGGTGCCATTAACTATAGTAGGATTGAGATTCTGACCCCTATCTGACTCAGGATACAAGCTGAATAACCCCTGCAAGTAACCTATGAGATACCTAAGTCAAGCAGCTAATAAACCACTGTATAACCGATGCACATGCAAGCAATAGTAATTCTGGATCACCGTGTGGGCAGGGTAGCAAATCCCAAAACCTTGAAATCACCGCCTCTCACAAAGGTATGGGTACTAGCAAGATCCCCAAATATGAATAAATCCACAGAAATATCTCTGATGCTAGGTGAGTATCTAGGGGTTATCCCTTCAACTAACTTTGTGCAACCTCGTGATTAACTCTGGTGTGAGTGGAGCCTCCTGATATTACCAATTATACAATGGAATTCTCAACTCCCTTTCTTAGACACATATGTTGATTTAATTGCCTTGGAGAAGTTTACTCACAAGATCCTATTCCAAGGCACTAAATCCTAGGCTAGTTTGTGCACCCTAAAAAATAAAATCGTGACTAATCAATTTTAGTTTAAAGTGTAAATTTTATTGGCCGTGGTTACTAAAAAAGGTATGGAAGTGAAACTCATGGTGTTATGACTCTATAAGAAAATAAACACTGATATAATGCAAAGTCTATCTTTAACTTTTCAATGAATGATATGTTAAATAAGAACAATGAAATCTTCAATTTCAATTCTGCAATTCAGAAGTAAAATGCAACCTTTCACTAAATGTGCTAAGATAATGATAAATATTCCAAGACGGAAATGCCAACCAATGCAAAATGCCTATTTTTTTGTATTTTCAATATACTAAAAAGAAAATGCATGGACTGATGAGCAACCTGATATATAAATTCTACTGTGTATAAAAGCAATAACTCGAGCATAATACCAATCAGCCAAGCAAACAACCCAGATAACAAGGACAAATAAAAAATAGAAAACAAAGAGAAAGAGTCCGCCCAAAAATTCAACTCCAAACAGGTTTCTTGTCATCCCAGATAATCTCAACAGGCACTATAGAGACCTAAGAAGGCTCAACAATTTTCAAATCTCACCCAACAGTCACTAAACCAAGAAAACAAGCAAGGGGAAGTGGTATACACGACTGTTAAGGAGAACAAAGCGTATATACGCTTCTTGCAGTGAGACAACAAGCATGTATACATGACTGTCAAGGAAAAATGGGCGTATATGCTTTAAAACAAGGCCAGGCAAGGGAAAAAGGCTGAAAACTCAGACTCAGAGTGAACAGAATTTGTCAAGCAGTGATACGACAAGAAATACAAAGGAAAAAGAGCAATGTAAGAATACAAAGTACTTCAACCCTTAGAAGGAAGATCTCTCCCCAATGGAGTCGCCATTTCTGTTATGAGGGAAAAACTCTCTATGGCCAAGGGTAAACCACAATAGACAGGTATGACTGCATAAATCGACTCAATTCCAACATATGCTATATAAACTAAAGTGCAATACAAGGAAGAGGCCTACCTCGATCCAACGTTTGATGATGTTCCACCGTTGAGCACTTTGACCCAAAGCTTTATACCTGCAAGAAGTTTTCGACAAACGAGTAGAGCAAGTACATAGTGATAATATAAAAGGGGTTAGCACATCAGATAGCATAATCCATTAATAAACATTACAAACACGCCCATGGATAATAATCATATATTTGCAAGATACCAATAGGTTGGGAAAGGAGTATTTCTATTAATAATTGATCAGCAAAAGTGACAACATTACAGACTTCCATGTCGACATGGTTCGAAACCAAGAAACCAAGTTCCTTCCAACTGGGTCTTCACCACTTCAATCCTCCACCAAAGGCAAGATCATAGGAAAGAGGCAATGAGGTCCTCTCAACAATAGGGAAAGAGCTTGGGGGATGAACATTGTGTTCAGACTTGAGGGACAAAGGGATGTAGACTCAATATGAAGTAATTTCTCCATAGTAACTTTGCTCTCAAAGTTGAATGCTTTCTCCTCCTTTTCCATAGCTCGAAATTGTGCTCCTATAGCCTTCAAAATGCAACTGAAGGGCCGAGTCAAAACGTTTCCAGTATATGGAAGGCCAAGGATCATAGATCTTTTGTCGTGACATGGAAACCCGACCTCATTTTGTATTTTCTGGCACAAATTTTGATATACGCGAGTTGTAGTGGAGAAGCAAGCGTATATGCATCTTGTATAACTGATAGGGAGCGTATATGTGGAAAAATGTATATTTTTATCTCTGGATTCATCAAAAAGGGATGATAAGTCTGCATAGGGAAATAGAAAAAGGCCCTTTGTGCAAGATAGCAATGGTGAGGCAAAAATTTCTATAACAATATGTTGTGCATACTTGTTTACATACTACCCCCCATTATCTGTGTGAAGGATCTTGATCATCTTCCTGGATTGTGTCTCTTTATGTGCTTTGAAAAAATTGAGAAAATATACCCAAGTGTGCCTTGACTAATCTTCAATGAATGTTAGCACATACCTCACCTTGTTGATGGAAGGATGAGGAAAATGACCCATGATGTCACTGTAGACAAGCTCCAAGGGAGAGGAGGCCCTCCAAGCCTTCCCTTTCTCAATTTTTTCTTTAGTATGTTTTCCAAGACCACATCCTTGACAAACTCCTTCAAAAAAATGTATATTGGGAAAGCCTTTGATCATTCCTTGTTTGATGAGTTGTTGCATGTACCTGAAATTTAGATGACCAAATCTCTTGTATCAGAGTTTACTATCATCATTGGCATGAGTTAGTTATAATGAAAAATCATATTTAGCAATAAACTTAGAAAAGGTGTACAATCAAGACTGGTGATTTACCTCACCAACAATAATATTGGAGTTGTCATGTTGACGAGTCACCAAATTACCATCTTTTGACATCTTTTTTTCCTTATTTTTAATCCTTTTCCATTTACGTGTAACCCTATATTATCCCATTTTAATGCTCATGCATGAGATTTAGGCTTAAAGTGTTTTCAATTGTGTTTATTAGTATTTCATTTAATTATGATTGACATTAGGGAAACATAGTGTATTTTGTATTTACTTTTGAAGTCATGGCTCATGTGTGAAAAAGTTGTTACAGGTTATTTCTTTAAAGGTTCACATGCTATGGATCCAAGTTATTATTAATACGATGTGATAGTTTTTGCATAACCATAAACTACAACTACAAGGTTCTCATGAATCAAATAAATTGCTACAAAAATGGTGATGTTACCATAGAACGCATATCATAGCCAACAATTAATGGACATCAAATAATTACTTGGTTTGAAGAATAATTGAATATATTTCTCTCTTTCCATCTTAAACTTTATCAATTGGTTATGTTATTGTAGGCCACATATCTAAATGGGGAAAACCACAATCAAGTAGTTATTTTGGGGGTGGTTAGATTAAAGATATCACAAATTTAGCATTACAACGATTTGGGGAAGTTAATAAGTGATCAAATATTCATTTTTCATAACTGGGGGTGAATTTCCACATGCCCATACCTCCAAATTTGTTTTTCCAAAATTAATTATAGCTAACTCATAACTAATTCGTCCCTACCACTTGCATATCCTTTGCAACATATTTCACATGGTACCAAGAGGGTTTTGGACAAGGAACATGTTGAGAGGAGATACCAATTTTTGTGGCTATCCTCCACTTGTTTGGACAGAGCATCTCCAACCATAACAAAATACTAGTTTCATCCAAAGGTATTTGCACATGTATTTAAAATATTCCACCACCACAACGACACATAGTTGTTCTGTTCAAGTGACCAACATACTCCAACATTGACAACAAACCTCTCTTGCAATGATGAACCATGCATCTATGAGCATCAACGATGCATATCAACAAGGAAATAATTTATTTTGTGTTTGTGTATTGGAAGCCTACGTCCAACCATTGATTGTAACACTCCAAAGTTTGTTACAACCAAAACTGTAGACCCTGAATCATGGAACCCTGTCTCCCTTATATTTGGATGAGCATTTGCTATGCTCTCTCTCTCTCACACACAAGGGTATCCTTGCTTTCGAGGGAGGGGAATCTTAGAGCATAGTACGAGATATGATGGTGTAGAATAAAATTCTCTTGAGATCACTGTTCAATATATATCGTAGTTTCATAGTTTTCCATAGTGTGTGAACTAATCAATCTATGCTATTGCAACTTAGTTGACTGCCCTTTTCTCAGGAGGCAAAGCTCATTCCATGAGAACATGCAATTATGAAATTCAGTAGATTTCGTTTCCTTTAGTGTGTATGATTGTTTATTCCCAATAGTTTTCATTTCCTTTTGTGTGTATGTTTATTCATTTCCATAGCTCAATTTCCTTTACATCTTTTAATTTCTTGTAATGCAATTTCTAGTTCATAGACTAGTTCTTTATCGAAGCTCACCAATGACAAGAGATATTGGGATTTGAATTCATGTAGTGTGGCGATGCAATTTCCTTTTTAAGTAGAAGCATATTAGACAAAATTATAAAAGCTAAGAATTTGTACCCTACACCCACAATGCATGACATATTACAAGTGCATTGGAAACCCTTGTTGATAAGTTAAATGCACAATTGTTCATCATTAAATAAAAGACATATATAAATTTTTGGCGCAGTTGTTGGGGAGATGTCAAGGGAACAATAATGTTTCTTGTATTGGTTTTAAATGGCACATGGTATTGATATTTACATATATGATTTTCGATTACATTCTCCGGAAGATCCCATACATAATGTTTTTCATTTAACTTAGTTCATATAACTGCATGAGTTAAAATTAGAAGGTTTTTTTTTTGTGGTGTGGTAAGAGCCACCCACAATACTAATCTATTTGCAAGAAGTTTGGTAAGAGGAAGGAAGCATTGGTGAATGAGGATTCCACTGGAGAAGGAGACAAGGGGATGAAGAAGCCTTCAATCTTGCGTCTATATCAATTAACATGTGTGTGGTGAATATTCATTATTTCCATCAGTAATATGTAGCATATTAGGTTGATTGAATTCTTAGCTTCATTTTATTCTCATCTTTGTCCACCCATGTCAATTCCTTCCTACTGCATATTTCCTTTAATTTTGATTTTCTTCTTTCTCACTCTTTATTCCTCTCTCAAGTCTCCTACATTTTCTTACCCTATTCCCTCCTTCATTATTTTCTCTTTCATATTCTTCTTTATTATATTGTCATTCCCTTCCTTATTTTATTTATGTAGTATCATATCCTTTCCCCCTCCCTTTCTTTCCACTAAACCATGATCCTTTTTCATTTCAGACCCTTTTTCCAACCCTTGATTCTTCATCATTGATTACCTATACCTTATTCCTAGTCCCTTTGATATTAGGTATAATGGAAAATTCATACTACTCAATGATTTGATGATGGTTGTATTCCTTGATCAACTATTCAAGCCATCATCATACAAGAATCACAATTTCATGAACAAAATGTGGAAGTTGTTTCACGAAAAAAGAGACACTCCATGGTCCCCACAATGGTTATGTTAGGATATAATTATATCATCCTTATATATAATGTGACACTTCGTGGAATTTCTCGAGTTCCCATGATGGTTATGTTAGGATACCATTACCACCATGTGACATTTTGAACTAGATGTTTGATTCCATTCTTGCTTTAGGTATTTTTGCATTTGATAGAGGATCTTATGAAGGTCACATCACACAATTTAGGAGCTGGGTATTTGTAATTTTTGGTACATGTATGCATTAAATTTAAAATAATACACCTAAAAACTTCACACAAGCCCAAATCATCATTTGTAAGAAATAAATTGTTAATTAGACCCTTGTGGCATTTGGGATCACCAACCTCACCAAGAACAAAGTTGGGACAATTACTTTTTGGTCAATCAAATGGATAGATATTTAAAACATATTTCTAGGGTATATTATCCTATGAATCTAGTTTACAACCCAACTTGAATCATGCCATTTTGATATTGTAAGATAAATTTATGCCCTAAATACTAACTATCTATCCTAAATTTGCATTGTTGAAATTTTGTTTCTTAGAATGTTCATTGCCATATTTTGTAGATTTTAACCTTGTACAATTAATTACTTCAAATGGATTCTTAATAAAAATATAAAATATACAATGGAACACACACCCATTACACAAAGGTTTTACCTTGGAAAACGAAACTAGGAAAACCAACAACCTGTGTAGAGCCGCACCTCTAATTCTTTATTCATCATATATATTTATTGTTTACAATACAATATATATAGGATATCTCAACATCCAAAACCCCTAATCCATTGAATTAGATTAGTCAACAACCCTAATTCATTAATCAGAATTACAAAACCATCATTGAAAACCATGTGTCAAAAAACCGCTAAAAACAGATGCAAAACCACAATTTTTTTTCGGGGGCTCTGCCTCCCTGTGACCCCCCAGACAGGGGGGTGGATAACGCCCTCCTGTGACCCCCGCCGTGTGCCTGGTACAAAACAAACACTAGTTTTGGTCATGAAAACAATATAACACATACCCAACATTCTCCCACTTGTTGTTTTCTTTGCATAAAAGGGGTCACATGATTACGCAATCAATAATCTAGGGAAACACTTCCCATTGTTTATCTACATTCAGAAAACTTCTCGGTGCTCACATAATTTGCCAATGAATATGCAACATTCTTGAAAGTGTCCACCTTCATTAGCAACACCTTCTTGTTTTCGACCATGTCTCTCACAAAGTGATACTAAACAACAATATGCTTTGTCTTTGAATGATAAGCCAAGTTTTTCGGTAGGAATATTGCACTCTAACTATCAATCTATCCTTACAGGTTGCTGTACAAACCCAATACCTGAAAATAATCTCTATAACCATATTGCTTCCTTACTTGCATGAGTCTCTACCATGCATTCAGATTATGTAGTTGAGAGTGCCACTACAGACTATATTTTTCTCATCCAACTGATTTCTCCTCCAAACAGGTTAAACACATACCCACTTATATATCTTTTGCGATCCAGATCTCCAGCTCATTCTGCATCAACAAAGCCATGTATGTCCAACACTCTATCCAATCCTAGTCTTCCTTGGTAGCACAATCAATAAGTAGTAGTGCCACACAAATACTTGAAAACCCTTTTTACTGTTGTCCAATGCTCATTCCCTGGTTTTGACATATACCTATTCAAAAATCCCACTACATGTGTAATGTATGGTCTAGTACAGACCATTGCATACCTCAAACTACCAACCACACTAGCATACCGAACACGAGACATATCCTCTTCCTCTTCCTATGCCTTGGGACACTGATATGAAAATAACTTTACACCTACATGAATGTGAACCACGACCGACTTACATTCCTGCATATTAAACCTTTGTAATATTGTCTTGACATATTTCCTTTGATTTAATCAAAGTTTCTTGTTTTCCCAATCTCATTTGATTTCTATGCCCAAAATAAAATTTGCAGCACCAAGATCCTTTATGTCAGATTTAGAAGACAAATGAGTTTTCACACCCTGGATAATCTCCTTTTTGTTTCCTATCAAAAACATGTCATCCACATACAAGAACAAATAAATAAGATGATCACCAACTAATTTTAAATACATACAGTGATCATCTTTGCTCCTTATGAAGCCAAGTCCCAACATAAAAGTATCAAATTTTTGATACCACATCCTTAGTGATTGCTTTAAGCCATACAGGGACTTTTTTTAGCCTACATACCATCTCTTTCTTTCCCTTCTTAGAAAATCCTTCTGGATGCTTCATGTAGATTTCTTCTTCCAGATACCCATGTAGGAATACTGTCTTCTCATCCATCTATTCTACTTAAAAATCAAACACAAAAACAACTAATAAAATAAATCTAATAGAGTTTAACTTGGAAACATGAGAAAAAATTTCACCAAAGTCAATTCCCTCTACTTGGGAATAACCTTTTGCTACTAACCAAGCTTTGTATTTCTCCACTTTTCCTTCTGCATTCAACTTCTTCTTAAACACCCATTTTTTTCCAATGGGATTTCTTCCATTCAGAAAATACACTAGATCCCAAGCCTCATTCTCGTCCAAGGCTTCCATTTCTTCAACAATGGCCTTTTTCCAGAGTTTTCCATCCTATGAGTCACTGCCTCCCTAACAGTTCTAGGATAATAATCAATAATAAACAAGGTAAAATTTGAAAAGAAATCAAATGGAATATACCTTTATGGTCGACTTATTTCCGAAACCAATCTCCTCAATACTAGAGTATGAGACTCTTCTTCTTCTTATTCCTGTTCTTCTGTAGAGTCTGATTCATTACCCTTCAATTCAAACTCTATTTTCTATGGTTCTTCCTCCCTGGGTAGGACTTCTTATTTAACATATTTGATTTATCTAAATACCACATCTCGACTATACACTACCTTCTTATTTTATGGGTTCCAAAGATTATAACATTTCATATAATCTTTATAACCAATAAATATACACTTTTCAGACTTTTTATCTCGCCCACCCCTATTTTCCTTTGGAACGTGAACATACACGTCACAACTAAATACCCCGAGATCTATAAGAGAGAGTTTCTTACTAGTCCATATTGTTGACGCTTAAAAACACAACGATGAATACTATGCTCGCAAATGATTTCCAAGCTCTATTAACTATTTATATTAACAATAAACTAGTAGGTGGGACCCCCTTGTAGACGATGGCGCTATGATGAATATGATGTGTTTATATTGTTATGGTACCAACACATTCTTCTACAATTCAATGCTTCAAATTATGGTTTAAAATGTTTTGGTGACATAAGCTGGTGGTTGATTATTGCATGGCGCTGATGGTTTTTATGACCATTCGCAAATTATACCAAGGTTTCCCTATGGATGAAAGGATCACTATTATTTTTGTTTTACATTGCAATTAAACATGGATTAGTTGTTTTACTTATGATCTTAATAAGGGATGATATGGTATTTTTTTTTCCAAATTAAAAGATTATGTACAAGCCCTAATGTTATATGTAATTGTGACAAAAGGAGGGTGCATAAACCCTTGCTTCTAGACTTATGTGCTTTGTTAAATGTTATGGGTGAAGCATACGGGGTAACATTATAGCACATGGTTATTTTTAAAAGAGTTTGAAAATACTTAGGGTGGCATGCTATGAAATTTGTGATATGGCAATGAAATATGTGGTTGATTAATTCTTAGAGTTATGGTGAATTGGTTGGCTTGTATGTTGAATTGAATGAGGCTGGGGAAGGAAGTGACGTGCATTTACTTCACGTCACTCAAACAACCCTCGAGGCCTGCCACCCTATCCATACTTGCATTTTGTTTTTGGGCTCTGGTGGTTGTTGATGCTCTGTGATTTTTGGTTTTGAAGGAGGATACAATCTAACTCTCTCCCTAGAGAAAGATTTTCCAGGTATGGTTCCTTATTCTTCCATCCAAAATGGTTACTCTACATTATGAATCAATTTTTGTCTTAGAATTGCTTGAGGTCTGTGTTTTTCTTAAGATTTTTGGACTATGTATTGGTGTTGTGCTTATGGGTTCTTCTGGTCAATATTCTGACGATTGGAATTTTGGAAAAGAGGAATGGATATGCTTTGATGTGTGTAATCTGTGCGTGGGTTTATTGGATAAATAACAAGAGAGGCATGCTTGATCAACTTGAGTTTTTGGGTCTGGTTCTCTATGGAAATTTGTGGTTTTGATTTGGAAAGTTCTGAGCTTTGCGCATAAGTATTACAACCAACCTTTGTGTTAAGTTTTACCACTCCATTTTCGTCTCTGTGTATTGTTTTTTCCTCTGGGTTTCAATGTGAACTGTTTAAAGTTCTCTCCTTGTTTTGGCCAAGTCCTGAGCTATTAGTTATCATGGCATTGTCCTCATTATCACTGTTGCATGAAAAGCATTTCACAGTCGGGTTTAACATAACCCAAAACTTTAATGGAAGCTTTATATATGATTTTGGTTGGCCATAGGTTGTGTTTGGGCATTCTTTTTACAGTTCTTTTAAATGTTCTCTTCCTCACATTCTCTGTTGAAGGTGGTTGAATGTCAGTTGATAACCCTAATTGTCAAGAATATTGTTAAAGGTTATATGTCTGTGGTAAATCTGAAAAGGGCATGAGTTGTCTGCATCTTCGAGTACTTATTCCTTTGATTGAACCATCTGTTCTTACTCCCATTTTCTATGTTAAACCCTAATATGATCTTGATATCGTTCAATCTAGTCAAGGGTAAATAAACATTGTGTTTCTTGGGCTATTGGGCATGATTTGGTTATGTTTCTGGATTGGCAAATTTTAAAAAGAAGTCTGTACATGATAATTTATGAGAAGCTCGGACTCAGAGTTGCATGTTATTTGTTGAATGCTATTCAAATCGGTTCTTATGTTGTTGTTTTTTTTTAAATGGAGCACTGTGTGTAAATGGATTGGGGCCCGATTATGAGTTTAAACGCCCAATTTGGTTGTGTTGAACACTGTGTAAATAATGGACAAATCATGGTTAATACTATGCATATTCTTAATAGTTTTTAAAAGAAAGAAAAAAGAGATTTGGCATTGGAATATAGATGGTTGTGGCTCAATGAATTATTATGTTCAAGATATCGATTGCAAGACTGTTTGATAGGACTACTATATAAATATTATATAGATGCAAAGGTTGCTATAATTGATTATGTCTGGGCATATGATTTTTTTTTTTTTGGAAGCCAACAAACGATTTGTAAAAGAAGTGACAATTTAAATGGTGGTTTTGAAAAGTGAATGTCGATTGAATTATGGAGGTCTGAATAGATTTATGTTTAATTGTTTGATTTGATTTATTTTTATATGAATAGTATCCATATTACATCCCTGCCATTCTATCACTTTTTCGCTCATTATATCCCCCTCATAATCCCAATTTCATTTTATCAAGCCCTGTTCTGTAAAATAAATTTAAAAAATCCATGTAACAACGACAAAGAAATAACACATAGATAGTTGGCAATTGATATTTTTGGTATTTTATTACACTGTTAAATTATTTAATGAATTGATGAGTAGTTTTCGTGTGTTTATTCCCCCTCATTATACCACCTTTCGCTCATTACACTCCCTTCATATGTCCCATGAACCCTGTCACCCCGTACTCATTTAAGCGATTATTAAATTATCTTTTATGGATGGATTTGCATGCATCTCATGTCAATTTCTGAGCCAAATTTTGTTTCATGCAAGCAAAATGTCATGTATGGTATATTAAGGGATTAGTTACTGATGGATTTCTAGATACAGGATGAGTTTATTCAGTAGGGGAAGCCATGGAAGAAATAATAGAGGAAGAGGAAACTGGAACAAAGGGCCTAGAAGGTCTATACTCTCCATTCATTTTGATGTGGATCCCCAGGAATTGAACCGAATGTTCCAAGATGGGTTCTTTAACTGGATTGGGCAAGGGATAGTACAACCTCAACCAGAGAGACCTCCCTTCCAGCCTCAAAACATCCCTGGTATTCCTGTGCCTCCTCATGTGTCCATGCAATCAAAAGTCCCTGCAAATGATGGATGGAAAGAGATTGTCAACCCGACTATCTCTCACCATCGTGGTTGGTCCAATTTGTCATTACCTCCTCCACCAATTGTAAATATTAATGTTCATATTTCTCCTGTGCATTCACCTGTTCAATCCTCTCATGCTAGTAAAAGGCTTAAAACTGATGTCCCCCATATGCAAGATAAAGGCAAAGCTGCTTACTCCCCTTCCTCTCCTTCAAATGACTCTTCAAAATCAGTATCCTCCTGTATGCATATGAAGGATGATTGTTCCCATGTTATTAGTGAGATATAGCCTCAAGTTTCAAATCAACCAAAGGATACTTCCGGGAAGTCAAATGGGGACAACAGTGATAAAAAAAGATTGCCTCTCAGAGTGGCAAATATGTCTCTTAATTTATGTGTTTTATGCTTGAGTTGATGACGACAATGTTCTGCATAAAGTTTTGGACAACAAACTATTTTTTGGGATAATGTGGATATTCACATATTTTTGGATATGATTTGAATTATTTATGATATTTAAATATTCAAGTTTTGAAGGTCTTTAAGGGAGTTACAAGGTGGCATGTGTTTAAATGATTATCCAATTGTGTTTTATTTTATAATTTGAAAAGAATAAAAGAAGGGAGTCACAAGGGGTCCTACCTACCTAGTTATTATTAAATAAATACCCTTAACTATTATTATTATTATTATTATTATTATTTCTCCTAAACTAAATTAGTTAAGTCAAACTAACTTAACTAAAGAAAGTAGTTGAACTACTTCAACTTATTTGGAAGGCATAACTGCTAAATGAGAAGAAGAAGCATGAGGAGAATAGAAGGAGAAAGAAAGACTAAGGTTTGCTCTTTTGATTTCATGAGATAGTTTCAGTTTTCATTCATTCTTGAGTTCATTCAAAGCCTAATTTTGTTTTTGACAACAAGGTACTATTGTAGACAACAAGGTTCAGAACTGAACCAAATCATTCAAATGCTTGTTTTAGAGTTGTTGATCCATCCTTGATAGTCTGTGTATACTTTTCTGTTTATGGATTAAGTTTCATAGCTGATAAATGATATTTTGCAGATTCAAATTGGCAGTAGTATGTGGAAAGCTGATCCAGTTTATAAAGTTCATTTTTTTAATTCTTGTCAGAGTCCTTTTTTATGGTTTTAATCGGGGATTTGTAAATTAGACTTTGATCCATGCCCTCACATGGGTTTTGTAAAGAGAAAAACACTTTTGAATTCTTGGAATGAAATAAAATATATTGCTATTCTTTTTCATTTGTGTTTACCTGTGACTTGGTTACTTTTGCTTTTTTGATCTCCACATTTACTTTCTGTAATCTGTAGATTTTTCAGAAACTTATATACAAATTTTATGTTATTTTGCAACATTCTTTTCATAAAAAAACAGCCTAAACCCTTGTAATTAATACTTGTGGATTGGGAAAATATATTTTGAGGCTATAAAACATAGGGTGATATTCTCGACTATCTTTTCTTAGCCAGGCAAGATTCGAAAATGCTTGAGTAAGATAATTCATATCTTTTCCTCAACATTTATTTGGAGACCATACTGGGGAGATCTTCCATATCTCTTTGGTTGATTGTATGCGTGATTATCATTGAAAATTTTATATTTCCGCTTTCGATTCTTTGACTGTTTTATTTCCTTCATGATAGTACCTGTTACAAGGCAGCCCAATATTGAGCCCGGTCTTAAATACTAGACCAACATTGCTTTGACCTTATTCAATATCGTCTTAGAAACCACTAACACATGGTCTGAGCTTGAACGCTCGTGGGCAGTAATTGAACAAGACATAAGTGTCCGAGAATGCTAGGAGGCCAGGCAAAGAAAGCCTAGGAATCAACCATAGCTTTCTTTTTCCTAAAGTTTTGATCTTATTTTCATGTCCTTAAACCCTCGCATCTCTAGGAGAAGAAGAGGTTTATCACCTGAGATCAACCCTATCACTGAAAAAGGAAGAAGAAACGTTGTTTTTTCAACCCAAAAAGCTATTCTAAGGAGAACTTTGTCTGATTCAGCTAGTTCATCTTTCTCTCCCTTACCCATCATTCAAAAAATGGCATTTGTGAGTGGCTCTGATGGCACTGGAGGTGCTTCTTCATCTCAATATTCAACCTCGTCAGTGATTGGTAGCTTGTATAGCCATCAAGTCCCGATCCAATCTACTACCAACCCCACCAAGGTCATAAAGAAGTATGGACTCTTTCAATTCGAAGAAGATGCTACTACTACCCTGTGGCATGTATCCTCTCCTTTGAAGCTAACACCTGTTATTCGTCCACTTCCAAAATTCAAAGAGAATCTCCCTAGGTTTTCAGGAAATAACAAAATCACTAGGAATGAACACTTGGTGGCATTCTCTAATGCCTGTCACAATATAGGAGCTAATGGCAATGATACTTGTATGTGATTATTTGTTAATTCCCTTGAAGGGAAAGCAATGGAAAATTTCTTTGATCTCCCTCCCAAGATTCTTTCCACTTGGGAAGAGTTAGTTTACTGGTTCAAATATACTTATAGGAAGTATAAGAGCCTAGCCGAACAATTACAGGAATACAATAACATTGCGTACAAGGACAGTGAGACTATCAAGTCTTTCAATTTACGTTTTACCAAGTTATATAACAAAATTCCTAAGCTTATTCTCCCTCAAAACCAAGCCACTTTTATGCATTACTATAATGCTCTACCTTCCCCCTACCATCATAGGCTTGAAGAAAAAACTATTGACAATATTGGTTTTTCTCTGCATACTTGTCTAGAGTATGAAGAACAACTTGAAAGAACATGTCTTCCCAAAGGAGACTCAATTAAAAAAACGGACATGTTCACCCTCTTATAGCTTGTACAAGATATGAATAACCGAATGATAGTGTATGAGTGAAAGGGAAATGTCCCTTCACTTACTCCTGGGGCCTCATCTTCTTATTCACCACCCTTTATGGATCCTAATGAAAATAAATTTCAACCCAAAGCAATCATGCCTCACAGTTGGTGTAACTTTTGCGAGGAACATCATGAGGAAGGTACTTGTGAGGTAAAGAAGAGTGCTAAAGATAAAATATTTGGCAAAAGGCCCGAAACTACCATTGTTGTTCTAGATTTATTTGAACCAGAGGATGTCATGATCATAAACACTAGGAATAAATCCTATGCTTCAAAAGGAAAATATGATCCCCCTCGTACTTCTTCTAGCCCAAGCTCAACTTCACTAGCCGCTACTGTACAAGTTACTTAAACTATTGATAGTCAAGGAACTCCCTCCCCTCTTCCCTCTTCCAAATACAACATTCTCAATCAATTGTCTAATATCAAGGCTGATGCTACTCTTCTGGACATGGTTGCCGTCCCTGAGCAACAAAAGCATATGAAAAATTTCATGGAAGGAAAAACTTCCACTATAGCCAATCTCCCTGAAGAAGTAATTGAAGAGGACTCAAGTGTAAATAAATTAGGTGTAAATAATTTTAGACACCCAGTAAAAAATTCCCCATTTTTTGATTTTTGTAAATATTATGGACAAAATAGCCCATTATTGTCTGATTGATGACGATTCGGGCCCAAGCGTAATGTCAAAAATTATTATGGAAGAGCTAGGCTTGTCTTGTACAAATGAAAATGCCAGAAGCATGCTCTCTTATAATAGTTTACAACAATCGACCATTGGTGAAATCAAAGACGTGACTTTGGTTTTGTGCACGCATCCTGAAATAAGGACAACCCTTAATATTAAGGTAATTGACATGCCAGTGAGTAATTATTCAATCATCTTAGGAAGATATTGGTAATATTTGACAGGTGGATACCTCTCACTCGACGAGACACACTTATCCATTCCTCGGAATGTGAAGAACATAATAGTCCTAAGGGAGGGAATAATTTCACCATATATAGAAAGCATCCCACAAGCTGATGTAAATTATGTCGAGGAGGACATAAGAGTATATTCCATCTTTGCAAACGATGATAACACTACCCTCAAACAAATCGACCTGGAGGATGGGATGTGGCATATGCACTTTGATGGTTCATGCTCCAACAAAGGTAATGGAGCTGGCATTATATTGTACTCTCATGTAGGTAAAATTCAAAACTTTTCCTATAGGTTAGAATTTACTTGTACAAACAACGTCACTTGATTTGAATCATTACTGCTAGGCATTGAAAATGCCTATAATTTAGGTTGTGGTCACCTTACAATTTTTGGGGATTATGAACTTGTTGTAAACCTTGTATGTAAAATATATTCTCCTAGCAACAAGTTAATGGAATGCTACACCCAAACTATTTGGGCACTTATCTTGAACTTACTATCATTTAACATCACTCATGTTAAAAGGGAACTGAATTTAATGGTTGATATGTTAGCTGTTTTTGCAGCCTCTCCTACTCGACAACTTCTGCCACAAATACCTGATTGCACTTTAAATCCTTATATCATCCACATATCCCTGGCAATGTAGAGTCTTGATAGGTCTTCCCTAGTGATGAAAGCATCTATGCTTTCATCCAAAATGAACCATATAAGCCTAGGGAGATTATATCCATGGAAAACAACAAAATTACGAAGGGCTTGACTCCTCTAGAAATTTCATTTTCATTGAGTGATGTAGGAAACAAAGAAAAGCATAAATAAGAGGAGTCGAAAAGGAAAGTGGGTGAAACCATTTCCTTGAACATTGGGACACCTGATTGTCCAAAGAATGTTAAGATAGGTGCCCAATGTATTGATGAAGAAAAATTGAAGTTCACTGAGTTACTTCATGAATTTAAAGATGTTTTTACTTGGTCTTATGAGGATCTTCGTGGTTTTGATCCTGATTTTATACAACATGCCATCCCTATCAAGGAGGGAATAAAACCAGTTAGGCAAAAACAAAGACCCATTAACCCTGCACTTGAAGCAACTATTCAGAAGGAGTTGAAAAAACTCTTGAAGGCTGGAATAAATTTCGCTGTTAAGTATTCTCAGTGGGTTTCCAATTTGGTTCCCATTCGGAAAACAACTGGTCAGATTCAATTTTGCGTTGATTTTCATGCATTGAATAGAGTGAGCGTAAAATACCATTTTCCTCTCCCTAATATGGAAATGATTTTGCATCAAGTTGTAGGGTCACAAATGATGTCCTTACTTGATAGTTTTTTTGTTTCTAATAAGATCAAGATAAAAAGGACAGATAAATACAAAAACACTTTTATTACATGTTGGGGCACATTTTCTTATGAACACATGACTTTTGGCTTATCTAATGCAGGTGACACTTTCCAAAGAGCTATGTAGAGAACTTTTAACGATCTGATCGGTAAGATTATTTAGATTTATCTTGATGATTTGACTGTATATTAAAAGAATCAATTGGATCATTTTGGTCATCTTAGGAAGGTTCTCATGTGATGTAGGAAATTCAACATTTCTTTAAATCCTTCTAAGTCTATTTTCGGTGTGACCTAGGGAAATATCCTTGGGCATATTGTCTCTGATTAAGGAATACACATAGATCCCAAAAGGATTGTTGCTATCCTAAATCTTCCTGCTCCTACTTCCAAAAAGGAGGTTCAAACCTTTATGGGCATCATCAACTTTGTCCGTAGGTTTGTTCTTGATTTTGCTGTAATGTTCAAACCAATTCAAAATATTCTTAATTAGTATCATTCCTTTTCTTGGATGAATGATGATGAAAATGATTTCGTAAAGATTAATAAGGCAATCAATTATGCACCGGTTTTGGTGAAGCCAGATTTTGAGAAAGAGTTTATTATAAACACTAATTCCACAAAGGAAGTAGTCTCTTCTATCCTCATGCAATGTGATGACCAGAATAACGAAAAACCAGTAACTTACATGATTCAAGGCTTATCAGATGATGAATTCAAATATTCATATATTGAAAAACATGCTTTCTCTCTTGTTAATGCTGTTGATAAATTTCACCACTTTATCTTAGGTAAGCACACACTGGTAAAAGTCCCTTTACCTGTTGTCAAGTTTTTGCTCTCATAGACTTATCTTTCAGGGAAGCTTTCACATTGGCTTGCCAAGATCTAGTAGCATGATTTAACCATCATGAATTAAAAAACCATTAAGGAACGTGACTTAGCCCTTCACTTAGCTCAACATGCTGAAGCAAGTGAAGAAATGGATGAAAAATATAGCTCTCTGTCAACACTATTTTACATTGACAATCAAATCCTTCCTGTAGATGAACATCCCTGGTACAAAGATCTGGTGTATTACTTGCAAAATCAGAGGTGTCCAGATAATTTAGATACTCATCAAAGGAGAAGGCTCCGTCTTGAATCTTCCAGATATGTCATTTTAGGAGACTTCTTGTTTAGGAGATCTACTAATGGTATGTTAATTCACTGTGTAAATAATAAGGAAGCAAATAAATTGTTACAATAAACCCATGGATCTTCAGATTCTGTAATTCATGTGGGTGGCCACTTTTATGCTAAAACTAGTACGTTTAAAAACATCAGAAAAGGGTATTATTGGCCTTCAATTTTTCATGATTCTTATAATTTTTCAAGATCTGGTGACAAGTTCCAGAAGTTCGCTGGGAAAGAATGTAGTTCTTCCATGCCTCTATAGCCTGTCCTCCCTTACTTTAATTTTTCAAAATGGGGTCTGGACTTTATCAATCCTATTAATCCTCCATCTTCAGTGGGGCAAATTTTTTTCTTGACAACCACAAACTATTTTACGAAATGGACTGAAGTTGTCCCACTTAAGCATTCACAGGATGAGCAGGTTATTTATTTCCTTGAAACTAATATCTTTTCCATATTTAGTCTTCCTTTAGATATTATTATAGACAACAGTCCTAATTTTATTTATGCTAAGATGACTTAGTTTCTAGCTAAAATGGGAGTTAAACATTTTACCTCATCAACGTATTACCCTCAAGGAAATGGGCAAGCCGAGTCTACTAAAAAAAATATGGTTAGAATTATCAAGAGGCTCATATAATATAAGCCTCGTCAATGGAACACCCTCCTCACTTACGCCCTTTGGGCAGATCTCACTACCACCAAGGTGAGAACAGGTTGCACCCCCTTTCAACTTGTTTATGGTCAAGAAGCCATTCTGCCTACCGATTTGGAACTTTATTCTTTACGACTGATGCTATAGATTGAAGAATTGAATTATTATAATATCCCTCAAAGGATAAATGCACTGTTAGATTTAGAAGAATAAATGATGTTTTCCTTGGAGAACATAAAGAAAAGACAACAAACTGTGAAGAAATATTTCAATAAAAGTGAAAAAGTTGTTAGATTTGAGGTCAATGAGAAGGTATTGCTGTGGGATTCAGCTCATGTTGATAGAGGAAGGTATTCAAAGTTTCAAAAGTTATGGCTAGGTCCTTTTAAAATCACTTTTGTCCTGGGCGCCAATTCTTATATTCTAAAAGACTTGGAAGAGTGGTTGTTTTCCGATAGCACCAATAGTTCCCACTTGAAGCACTATGTGGAACCAACTTGAAAGTTTAACTGCTATATGGAATTACTCATGTACTATAGTTTTGTTTCATTGCTTTGATTTTGATTTGTTGTTTATTTCTTTCTGTTGTTTTTATAAACTTCTTTTCTTGCTAGAAATAAAATTCTGGACCAGTTTTGCCACAACGATGCTGTTCTGCAAGTATTGTTAATCAATAACAATCAAGTTACACAGCTATCATGGTGTCCCTCCTTAAAGACATCATTGAAATTTCTATCTTCTTCCAATACTGTTGTTAGATAAGATAATTGGTTTTTCATCCATATTTTTTGCTTTCCTTTTTTTCCCTCTTCCTGAGAATAAAAAAAGACCACACCATAAATTTTTTCTCCTTGAATCAAAGAATAATTTCACTATGATTAATCGAATGTTATGCAAACAGGGATAAAATCCTCATACATAACACTTTCCATGAGTTATTCCCAAAATCCCAAATATTTTTCCCTTAAACCGCTCACCCCTCCCCCCTGTTGCATAATCATTATGATGTATATTTCCTTGATCTAATGTTTCACCTGGTCTATGAAACCAAACATTTTGAATTCTTAATCTGTTGGAAACATATTTCCACATGGAGTTGCCAGTTTGTTGATGCTTAAAAACGCAACGATGAATAATATGCTCACAAATGATGGCCAAGCTCTATTAACTATTTATATTAATAATAAACTAGTAGGTGAGACCCCCTTGTAGATGGTGGCACTATGATGAATATGTTGCGCTTATATTTTGTTGGATATTGTTATGGTAGTAACACTGTCTTCTATAGTTCAATGCTTCAAATTATGGTGTAAAATTTTTTGGTGACATAAGCTGGTGGTTGATTATTGCATGGCACTGATGGTTTTTATGACCATTCACAAATTATACCAAGGCTGCCCTATGGATGAAAGGATCATTATCAGTTTTGTAATAAGGGATGATATGTGAGTTTTTTTTTTCGAATTAAAAGATAATGTACAAGCCCTAAAGTTATATGTAATTGTGACAAAAGGAGGGTGCATAAATACTTGCTTCTAGACTTATGCACTTTGTTAAATGAGATGGGTGAAGCATATGGGGTAACATTATAGAAAATGGTTATTTTTAAAAGAGTTTGACAATACTTAGGGTGGCGTGCTATGCAATTTGTGATATGGCAATGAAATATGTGGTTGATTAATTCTTAGAGTTATGGTGAATTGGATGAATTGTACGTTGATTTGAATGAGGCTGGGGAAGGAAGCGATGTTCATTTACTGCATGTCACTCAAACAACCCTCGAGGCCCGCCACTCGAGCCATACTTGCATTTTGTTTTTGGGCTCTAGTGGTTTTTGATGCTCCACGATTTTTGGTTGTGAAGGAGGATACAGTCTAACTCTCTCCCTCAAGCAAGCTTTTCTAGGTATGGTTCCTTATTCTTCCATCCATGATGGTTACTCTAATTTATGAATCAATTTTTGGCTAAGAGTTGCTTGAGGTCTATGTTTTTCTTAAGCTTTTTGGACTGTGTATTGGTGTTGTGCTTATGGGTTCTTCTGGTGAATATTATAATGGTTGGAATTTTGGAAAAGAGGAATGAATATACTTTGCTATGTGTAATCTATGCGTGAGTTTATTGGATAAATAGAAAGAGAGGCATGCTCGGTCGGCTTGAGTTTTTGGGTCTGGTTCTCTGTGGAAATTTATGGTTTTGATTTGACAAGATATAATCTTTTCACATAAGTATTACAACCAACCTTTGTGTTAAGTTTTACCACTCCATTTTCGTCTCCGTGTTTGGTTTTTTCCTCTGGGTTGCAATTTGAACTATTTAAAGTTCTTGACTTGTATTGGGCAAGTCCCGAGCTATTAGTTATCATGGAATTGTCCTCATTATTGTTGTTGCATGAAAAACATTGCACAATCGGGTTTAACATCACCCAAAACTTTAATGGAAGCTTTATATATGCTTTTGGTTGGCCACGGGTTGTGTTTGGGCATTATTTTTACAATGATTTTAAAAGTTTGCTTCCTCTCGTTCTCTGTTGAAGGTGGATGACCGTCAGTTGATAACCCTCACTGTCAAGAATATTGTTAAAGATTATATTTATGTGGTAAATCTTAAAAGGGAACGAACTATCTACGTCTTCGAGTACTTATTCCTTTGATTGAACCATCTATTCTTACTCCCATTTGCTATGTTAAACCCTAATACAATCTTGATATCGTTCAATCCAGTCAAGGGTAAATAAGAACTGTGTTGCTTGGTCTATTGGGCATGATTTGGTTATGTTTCTTGATTGGGAAATTTAAAAAAGAAGTTTGTACATGATAATTTATGAGAAGCTCAGACTCAAAGTTGCATGTTATTTGTTGAATGCTATTCTAATCGGTTCCTATGTTGATTATTTTTTTAAATGGAGCACTGTGTGTAAATGGATTAGGGCCTGATTATGAGTTTAAACGCCCAGTTTGGTTGCATTGAACAATGTGTGAATAATGGGAAAATCATGGTTAATATTGTGCATATTCTTATTAGTTTTTAAAAGAAAGAAAAAATAGTTTTAGCAATGTAATATAGATGGTCGTGGCTCAACGAATTATTATGTTCAACATATCGATTGCAAGACTATTTGATAAGACTGCTATATAAATATTATATAGATGTAAAGGCTTCTATAATTGATTATGTATGGGCATATGAATTATTTTTTTGGAAGCCAACAAGTGATCTGTAAAAGAAGTGATAGTTTAAATGATGGTTTTGAAAAGTGAATGTTGATTGAATTATGGAGGTCTGAAAAGATTTATGTTTAATTGTTTGATTTGATTTATTTTTATATGAACAATATCCATATTACATCCTTGTCATGCTACCACTTTTTCGCTCATTATATCCCCCTCATAATCCCAATTTGATTTTAACAAGCCCTACTATGTAAAATAAATTTAAAAACTTAGTGTAACAATGACAAAGAAATAACACAACAATAGTTGGCAACTGATATTTTTGGTATTTTATTACACAGTTAAATTATTTAATCATTTTTTGAGAAATATTCGTGTGTTTATTCCCCCTCATTATACCACCTTTCTCTCATTACACTCCCTTCATATGTCCCATGAACCCTGTCACCCCCTGCTCACTTAAGAGATTATTAAATAATTTTTTATGGATGGATTTGCATGCATCTCATGTCAATTTCTGAGCCAAATTTTGTTTCATGCAATCAGAATGTCATGTATGGTCTATTAAGGGCTTAGTTACTGATGAATTCCTACATACATGATGAGTTTCTTCAGTAGGGGAAACCATGGTAGAAATAATAGAGGAAGAGGAAACTGGAACAGAGGGCCTAGATTCTCCATTCATTTTGATGATGATCCTCAGGAATTGAACCAACTATTACAAGATGGGTTCTTTAACTGGATTGGGAAAGGGATAGTACAACCTCGACCAGAGAGACTTGCCTTCCAGTCTCAAAACATCCCTGGTATTCCTGTGCCTCCTCATGTGTCCATGAAACCAGAAGTCCCTGCAAATGATGGATGGCAATATATTTTCAACACTACTGTCTCTCACCATCGTGGCTAGCCCAATTTGTCATTACCTCCTCCACCACCTGTAAATCCTAATGTTTAGATTTCCCCTATGCATTCACCTGTTCAATCCTCTCATGATAGTAAAAGGATTAAAACTGATGTCCCCCATGTGTAAGATAAATGCAAAGATGTTGCCTCCGCTTCATCTCCTTCAAATGACTCTTCAAATCAGTATCCTTCCGTATGCATCTGAAGAATGATTGTTACCATTTTATTAGTGAGATACAACCTCAAGTTTCAAATCAACCAAAGGTTACTTCTGGGAAATCAAAGGGGGACAACAGTGATAAAATAAAGATTTCCTCTCAGAGTGACAAATATGGCTTTTAATTTATGTGTTTTATGATTGAGTTGATGAAGACATTGTCCTGTAGAAAGTTTTGGACAACAAGCTAGTTTTTGGGATAATGTGGATATTCACATATTTTTGGATATAATTTGAATTATTTCTGATATTTAAATATTCAAATTTTGAAGGTGTTTAAGGGAGTTACAAGGTGGCATGTGTTTAAATGATTATCCAATTGTGTTTTATTTTAAAATTTTAAAAGAATAAAAGAAGGGAGTCACAAGGAGTCCCACCTACCTAGTTATTATTAAATAAAGACCCTTAACTATTATTATTATTGTTTCTCCTAAACTAAATTAGTTAAGTCAAACTAACTTAAATAAATAAAGTGGTTGAACTACTTCAACTTATTTGGAAGACATAAAAGCTAAATGAGAAGAAGAAGCATGAGGAGAATAGAAGGAGAAAGCAAGAATAAGGTTTTCTCTTTTGATTTCATGAGATAGTTTCAGTTTTCGTTCATTCTTGAGTTCATTCAAAGCCTAATAATCTTTTTGACAGCAGGGTCCTATTGTAGACAACAAGGTTCAAAATTGAACCAAATCATTCAGATGCTTGTTTTAGAGGTGTTGATCCATCCTTGATAGTCTGCGTATACTTGTCTGTTTATGTATTGAGTTTCATAGCTAATAAATGATATTTTTCAAAGTCAAATTGGCAGTAGTCTGTGGCAAGCTGATCCAGATTATAAAGTTCATTTTTTAGTTCTTGTCAGAGTCCTTTTGTATGGTTTTCATTGGGGATCTCTAAATTAGACTTTGGTCCATGCCCTCATAGGGGTTTTGTAAAGAGAAAAACACTTTTGATTTCTTGGAATGAAATAAAGCATATTTCTATTCTTTCTCATTTGTGTGTACCTTTGACAAGGTTACTTTTTCTTTTTTGATCTCCACATTTACTTTTTGTAATCTGTAGATTTTTCAGAAACTTATATAAATTTTTTATGTTATTTTTCAACAATCTTTTCATAAAAAATAAGACTAAACCCTTGTAATTAATACTTGTAGATTGTGAAAATATATTTTGAGGCTATAAAACATAGGGTGATATTCCCGACTATCTTGTCTTAGCCAGGCAAGCTTCGAAAATGCTTGAGTAAGATAATTCATATCTTTTCCTCAACACATACCTCATGTGGAGTATTTTCATCGAATGCTGATGAGGGTGATCGATTGACTGGGTAACATATAGTATGCACTGCCTTAGCCCATAATTCCTTTCCTAACCCAACACCACTGAGCATGCTCCTTGCTTTTTCCATCAACTTTTTGTTCATCCTTTCTGCAACTCCATTTTGCTAAGGTGTGTATGGAGTAGTATTCTTCCTTGATATACTACACTTCTTACATAATTACTCAAATTAATTTCCGCAAAATTCTCCACCATTATCCATCCTCAACACCTAAATTATTTTCTTTGTCTGATTCTCCACAAGAGCCTTAAACTCTTTGAATTTGTCAAAGACTTCAGATTTCTTCCCGAGGAAATAAATCCATGTGTTCCTTGAGAATTCATTTATAAATGAGACATAGTACAGGTATTTTCCCAGTGATGGAACCGACATAGGTCCAAACACATCACTGTACACCAACTGCAGTATTCCCTCTACCCTTGTAGCACTAGAGGAGAATCTTACATGATTCTGCTTCCTATATACGCTGATGCGGATTATATTGAGAATGACATGAAGGTATAGATATAATAAGGAAACACACATAGATATTTCAAGAAACATAGTAATACAATTAACTCGGATTCTATTAATGACTATCTAGAATACAAAAGACTATAAAATGCAAAGCAAACAAGCTATCTAGACTAGTGGTAGCTTATCCCTAAAGAGTGAGATGTGTGAGCTATACTCATTCGCAAGAATATGATTACAAAGAGGCCACAAATTCCTTTTAATATAAAGCACCAATGAGAAAACACTAAACATACGAAACCCTAACCCCAAAAGATGAAACACCAAAAGGTTTGTAGGCCTCGATGTGGTTAGTTGATACATCAAATTATTGAGGGCACAACTTTTGCATACAATATTCGTTTAGGGTGCTCGGTACCATGTTGAAAAATTATAGAAGAGGAGTACACATTTCATTCGGCCTAGAATTTTCTTTGTCCTACATGCTAGGTGTCGCTGCACCAAAAAACGTCGTTTAGGGCCTCAAAACGGCCCCAAAAGTTCAGGACCCAAAAACCGTAAAGAAACTGCCAAGATGTGGAGCCATTTTACATTAGTGGCACATGTGGCTGGACAACATTATCCACCTATATCAATCCTCCCTCCTTAGGAAGCAATGGTCCCCATTACATCAAGTTCCTCCATCAAATGGGGAAGCTTCTGCTGAATCTAATTCCTGGAGAGCCACTTGCCCAGGTGAAGAAGCTACCTTTCTTTGATGATCTGATAGAGTTGGAAGTTCTGTTGGAGGGTTCCCTACATCTTGGTGTCCATGATCCAATCAACTGTCACCTATTCAATGCAGTTAGGATTCAGTTTTGTAGGGGCCAAGTTCTTGGTTGTGTTCAAAGTGTCCAGGAGAGGTGGAAAATATGGTCGAAGCAGTTCCACATTAAATACCGGGTGCAAGCCAAGGAAATGGGGAATACTTAATTCAAAAGAATTCTCACCCACAACCTTTTTGATGGTGTAATTCTCGTATTGGAGTGGGTGGAGATTTTGATGGGGTCTTGTGAGGTGCTCTTTCTACAAACACAACCATACTTTATCTCCCACCTGAAACTTGTGTGGTACCCGATGCTAATAGTGGTGTTGCTTGTACTTAGCATTGAATTTCTACAAAATATCATGAAATTGTTGTTGGATGTGCTGGATTCACTCAATGAATTTGGTTTCTCAATTAACCTTGGTCTGAGCATGGGAGGACTCTTCCTATGTAGTTGTAATGGGAAAATCTACGTCAATGGGGGTCAATGGATGGAACCCCAAGCACACTTGAAAAGGGTTGTGGCCAGTAGAGTTGTAGAGGGATCCGTTGTATCTATGTTGAAAACAAATAAGGCTCTCATCCCTTGTGCGTGGATGTTTGGATTTGTACATTCTCAATATATGGTAATAATCATGTTAACTACCTCTGTTTTTCCATCACTCTGTGGGTGGAAGGAAGTTGATTTGGTCAACTTGGTGTCCATCATCGACCATAGGTTGGAACAAAAAGTACTTAGGAACCTACTATCTCGATCTGAAATAATGGTCCGTGGGATCCCAAAATGAACCCAAACACATTCAAATAAGAGCTTAGAGGTGGCCTTGGTTGTGATGCTCTTCTTGCAGGGTGACAAAACTGCCATCTTAGAGAATCAATCAATGACCACGAAGACATAGTCATTCCCATGCTTGGTTGAAGGAAAAAAAACATGTAATCCATGGATATGGACTCCCAAGGCCTATTTGGAGTAGGTAGAGGGGTGTATATCCCATTTTTCTTGACTGAAGGATTGGAAATGGCACAGGATCTGATGTACTTGTAGACATATTGTCGAAGATTCAACCAATAAAAATGCCTTTACTGTACTGGCACTATTTTTTCCACACCAAAGTGTCCTGATGCTCGACTGTAATGAGCTTCCCAAATCCATTTTGCATGCTCTCTTGAATGAATACATAGATGAATCAGATGGCATAACATTCCATCCTAGAGGTGAAAGTCTGGAAATGGTTTTCTTGTGCTCAATGTATGATAAGTAGTAGCAAAGTCAGAGTCACTATTGTATAATTGTGGCCACCCAAACAACTCATGCCCATAGGAGTTAAGAACTGTGGTTAGTGTCGCAATCGGGGTTTCGACTGAGGTAGTTTGTGACATGGTTGGTGCTGCCCTGCTTGTACTTGATGTTCAAGTGGAATTTCTGTAGGTATGTGGACCACTTTTGATGGTGGTCATTTTGTAACTTTCCTTGTGTTTGGATGAATTGTAGAGGCCTGCGATTAATGTGGATGATCATTTCATTCCCCATAATGTAATTCTTCCACTGTCTACATGCCTACACAATGGAGTACATCTCTTTGTCATAGGTGGGGTAT
>ML819597.1:86003-123972 GCA_009831015.1 Picea engelmannii
ATTTCCTTTACATCTTTTAATTTCTTGTAATGCAATTTCTAGTTCATAGACTAGTTCTTTATCGAAGCTCACCAATGACAAGAGATATTGGGATTTGAATTCATGTAGTGTGGCGATGCAATTTCCTTTTTAAGTAGAAGCATATTAGACAAAATTATAAAAGCTAAGAATTTGTACCCTACACCCACAATGCATGACATATTACAAGTGCATTGGAAACCCTTGTTGATAAGTTAAATGCACAATTGTTCATCATTAAATAAAAGACATATATAAATTTTTGGCGCAGTTGTTGGGGAGATGTCAAGGGAACAATAATGTTTCTTGTATTGGTTTTAAATGGCACATGGTATTGATATTTACATATATGATTTTCGATTACATTCTCCGGAAGATCCCATACATAATGTTTTTCATTTAACTTAGTTCATATAACTGCATGAGTTAAAATTAGAAGGTTTTTTTTTTGTGGTGTGGTAAGAGCCACCCACAATACTAATCTATTTGCAAGAAGTTTGGTAAGAGGAAGGAAGCATTGGTGAATGAGGATTCCACTGGAGAAGGAGACAAGGGGATGAAGAAGCCTTCAATCTTGCGTCTATATCAATTAACATGTGTGTGGTGAATATTCATTATTTCCATCAGTAATATGTAGCATATTAGGTTGATTGAATTCTTAGCTTCATTTTATTCTCATCTTTGTCCACCCATGTCAATTCCTTCCTACTGCATATTTCCTTTAATTTTGATTTTCTTCTTTCTCACTCTTTATTCCTCTCTCAAGTCTCCTACATTTTCTTACCCTATTCCCTCCTTCATTATTTTCTCTTTCATATTCTTCTTTATTATATTGTCATTCCCTTCCTTATTTTATTTATGTAGTATCATATCCTTTCCCCCTCCCTTTCTTTCCACTAAACCATGATCCTTTTTCATTTCAGACCCTTTTTCCAACCCTTGATTCTTCATCATTGATTACCTATACCTTATTCCTAGTCCCTTTGATATTAGGTATAATGGAAAATTCATACTACTCAATGATTTGATGATGGTTGTATTCCTTGATCAACTATTCAAGCCATCATCATACAAGAATCACAATTTCATGAACAAAATGTGGAAGTTGTTTCACGAAAAAAGAGACACTCCATGGTCCCCACAATGGTTATGTTAGGATATAATTATATCATCCTTATATATAATGTGACACTTCGTGGAATTTCTCGAGTTCCCATGATGGTTATGTTAGGATACCATTACCACCATGTGACATTTTGAACTAGATGTTTGATTCCATTCTTGCTTTAGGTATTTTTGCATTTGATAGAGGATCTTATGAAGGTCACATCACACAATTTAGGAGCTGGGTATTTGTAATTTTTGGTACATGTATGCATTAAATTTAAAATAATACACCTAAAAACTTCACACAAGCCCAAATCATCATTTGTAAGAAATAAATTGTTAATTAGACCCTTGTGGCATTTGGGATCACCAACCTCACCAAGAACAAAGTTGGGACAATTACTTTTTGGTCAATCAAATGGATAGATATTTAAAACATATTTCTAGGGTATATTATCCTATGAATCTAGTTTACAACCCAACTTGAATCATGCCATTTTGATATTGTAAGATAAATTTATGCCCTAAATACTAACTATCTATCCTAAATTTGCATTGTTGAAATTTTGTTTCTTAGAATGTTCATTGCCATATTTTGTAGATTTTAACCTTGTACAATTAATTACTTCAAATGGATTCTTAATAAAAATATAAAATATACAATGGAACACACACCCATTACACAAAGGTTTTACCTTGGAAAACGAAACTAGGAAAACCAACAACCTGTGTAGAGCCGCACCTCTAATTCTTTATTCATCATATATATTTATTGTTTACAATACAATATATATAGGATATCTCAACATCCAAAACCCCTAATCCATTGAATTAGATTAGTCAACAACCCTAATTCATTAATCAGAATTACAAAACCATCATTGAAAACCATGTGTCAAAAAACCGCTAAAAACAGATGCAAAACCACAATTTTTTTTCGGGGGCTCTGCCTCCCTGTGACCCCCCAGACAGGGGGGTGGATAACGCCCTCCTGTGACCCCCGCCGTGTGCCTGGTACAAAACAAACACTAGTTTTGGTCATGAAAACAATATAACACATACCCAACATTCTCCCACTTGTTGTTTTCTTTGCATAAAAGGGGTCACATGATTACGCAATCAATAATCTAGGGAAACACTTCCCATTGTTTATCTACATTCAGAAAACTTCTCGGTGCTCACATAATTTGCCAATGAATATGCAACATTCTTGAAAGTGTCCACCTTCATTAGCAACACCTTCTTGTTTTCGACCATGTCTCTCACAAAGTGATACTAAACAACAATATGCTTTGTCTTTGAATGATAAGCCAAGTTTTTCGGTAGGAATATTGCACTCTAACTATCAATCTATCCTTACAGGTTGCTGTACAAACCCAATACCTGAAAATAATCTCTATAACCATATTGCTTCCTTACTTGCATGAGTCTCTACCATGCATTCAGATTATGTAGTTGAGAGTGCCACTACAGACTATATTTTTCTCATCCAACTGATTTCTCCTCCAAACAGGTTAAACACATACCCACTTATATATCTTTTGCGATCCAGATCTCCAGCTCATTCTGCATCAACAAAGCCATGTATGTCCAACACTCTATCCAATCCTAGTCTTCCTTGGTAGCACAATCAATAAGTAGTAGTGCCACACAAATACTTGAAAACCCTTTTTACTGTTGTCCAATGCTCATTCCCTGGTTTTGACATATACCTATTCAAAAATCCCACTACATGTGTAATGTATGGTCTAGTACAGACCATTGCATACCTCAAACTACCAACCACACTAGCATACCGAACACGAGACATATCCTCTTCCTCTTCCTATGCCTTGGGACACTGATATGAAAATAACTTTACACCTACATGAATGTGAACCACGACCGACTTACATTCCTGCATATTAAACCTTTGTAATATTGTCTTGACATATTTCCTTTGATTTAATCAAAGTTTCTTGTTTTCCCAATCTCATTTGATTTCTATGCCCAAAATAAAATTTGCAGCACCAAGATCCTTTATGTCAGATTTAGAAGACAAATGAGTTTTCACACCCTGGATAATCTCCTTTTTGTTTCCTATCAAAAACATGTCATCCACATACAAGAACAAATAAATAAGATGATCACCAACTAATTTTAAATACATACAGTGATCATCTTTGCTCCTTATGAAGCCAAGTCCCAACATAAAAGTATCAAATTTTTGATACCACATCCTTAGTGATTGCTTTAAGCCATACAGGGACTTTTTTTAGCCTACATACCATCTCTTTCTTTCCCTTCTTAGAAAATCCTTCTGGATGCTTCATGTAGATTTCTTCTTCCAGATACCCATGTAGGAATACTGTCTTCTCATCCATCTATTCTACTTAAAAATCAAACACAAAAACAACTAATAAAATAAATCTAATAGAGTTTAACTTGGAAACATGAGAAAAAATTTCACCAAAGTCAATTCCCTCTACTTGGGAATAACCTTTTGCTACTAACCAAGCTTTGTATTTCTCCACTTTTCCTTCTGCATTCAACTTCTTCTTAAACACCCATTTTTTTCCAATGGGATTTCTTCCATTCAGAAAATACACTAGATCCCAAGCCTCATTCTCGTCCAAGGCTTCCATTTCTTCAACAATGGCCTTTTTCCAGAGTTTTCCATCCTATGAGTCACTGCCTCCCTAACAGTTCTAGGATAATAATCAATAATAAACAAGGTAAAATTTGAAAAGAAATCAAATGGAATATACCTTTATGGTCGACTTATTTCCGAAACCAATCTCCTCAATACTAGAGTATGAGACTCTTCTTCTTCTTATTCCTGTTCTTCTGTAGAGTCTGATTCATTACCCTTCAATTCAAACTCTATTTTCTATGGTTCTTCCTCCCTGGGTAGGACTTCTTATTTAACATATTTGATTTATCTAAATACCACATCTCGACTATACACTACCTTCTTATTTTATGGGTTCCAAAGATTATAACATTTCATATAATCTTTATAACCAATAAATATACACTTTTCAGACTTTTTATCTCGCCCACCCCTATTTTCCTTTGGAACGTGAACATACACGTCACAACTAAATACCCCGAGATCTATAAGAGAGAGTTTCTTACTAGTCCATATTGTTGACGCTTAAAAACACAACGATGAATACTATGCTCGCAAATGATTTCCAAGCTCTATTAACTATTTATATTAACAATAAACTAGTAGGTGGGACCCCCTTGTAGACGATGGCGCTATGATGAATATGATGTGTTTATATTGTTATGGTACCAACACATTCTTCTACAATTCAATGCTTCAAATTATGGTTTAAAATGTTTTGGTGACATAAGCTGGTGGTTGATTATTGCATGGCGCTGATGGTTTTTATGACCATTCGCAAATTATACCAAGGTTTCCCTATGGATGAAAGGATCACTATTATTTTTGTTTTACATTGCAATTAAACATGGATTAGTTGTTTTACTTATGATCTTAATAAGGGATGATATGGTATTTTTTTTTCCAAATTAAAAGATTATGTACAAGCCCTAATGTTATATGTAATTGTGACAAAAGGAGGGTGCATAAACCCTTGCTTCTAGACTTATGTGCTTTGTTAAATGTTATGGGTGAAGCATACGGGGTAACATTATAGCACATGGTTATTTTTAAAAGAGTTTGAAAATACTTAGGGTGGCATGCTATGAAATTTGTGATATGGCAATGAAATATGTGGTTGATTAATTCTTAGAGTTATGGTGAATTGGTTGGCTTGTATGTTGAATTGAATGAGGCTGGGGAAGGAAGTGACGTGCATTTACTTCACGTCACTCAAACAACCCTCGAGGCCTGCCACCCTATCCATACTTGCATTTTGTTTTTGGGCTCTGGTGGTTGTTGATGCTCTGTGATTTTTGGTTTTGAAGGAGGATACAATCTAACTCTCTCCCTAGAGAAAGATTTTCCAGGTATGGTTCCTTATTCTTCCATCCAAAATGGTTACTCTACATTATGAATCAATTTTTGTCTTAGAATTGCTTGAGGTCTGTGTTTTTCTTAAGATTTTTGGACTATGTATTGGTGTTGTGCTTATGGGTTCTTCTGGTCAATATTCTGACGATTGGAATTTTGGAAAAGAGGAATGGATATGCTTTGATGTGTGTAATCTGTGCGTGGGTTTATTGGATAAATAACAAGAGAGGCATGCTTGATCAACTTGAGTTTTTGGGTCTGGTTCTCTATGGAAATTTGTGGTTTTGATTTGGAAAGTTCTGAGCTTTGCGCATAAGTATTACAACCAACCTTTGTGTTAAGTTTTACCACTCCATTTTCGTCTCTGTGTATTGTTTTTTCCTCTGGGTTTCAATGTGAACTGTTTAAAGTTCTCTCCTTGTTTTGGCCAAGTCCTGAGCTATTAGTTATCATGGCATTGTCCTCATTATCACTGTTGCATGAAAAGCATTTCACAGTCGGGTTTAACATAACCCAAAACTTTAATGGAAGCTTTATATATGATTTTGGTTGGCCATAGGTTGTGTTTGGGCATTCTTTTTACAGTTCTTTTAAATGTTCTCTTCCTCACATTCTCTGTTGAAGGTGGTTGAATGTCAGTTGATAACCCTAATTGTCAAGAATATTGTTAAAGGTTATATGTCTGTGGTAAATCTGAAAAGGGCATGAGTTGTCTGCATCTTCGAGTACTTATTCCTTTGATTGAACCATCTGTTCTTACTCCCATTTTCTATGTTAAACCCTAATATGATCTTGATATCGTTCAATCTAGTCAAGGGTAAATAAACATTGTGTTTCTTGGGCTATTGGGCATGATTTGGTTATGTTTCTGGATTGGCAAATTTTAAAAAGAAGTCTGTACATGATAATTTATGAGAAGCTCGGACTCAGAGTTGCATGTTATTTGTTGAATGCTATTCAAATCGGTTCTTATGTTGTTGTTTTTTTTTAAATGGAGCACTGTGTGTAAATGGATTGGGGCCCGATTATGAGTTTAAACGCCCAATTTGGTTGTGTTGAACACTGTGTAAATAATGGACAAATCATGGTTAATACTATGCATATTCTTAATAGTTTTTAAAAGAAAGAAAAAAGAGATTTGGCATTGGAATATAGATGGTTGTGGCTCAATGAATTATTATGTTCAAGATATCGATTGCAAGACTGTTTGATAGGACTACTATATAAATATTATATAGATGCAAAGGTTGCTATAATTGATTATGTCTGGGCATATGATTTTTTTTTTTTTGGAAGCCAACAAACGATTTGTAAAAGAAGTGACAATTTAAATGGTGGTTTTGAAAAGTGAATGTCGATTGAATTATGGAGGTCTGAATAGATTTATGTTTAATTGTTTGATTTGATTTATTTTTATATGAATAGTATCCATATTACATCCCTGCCATTCTATCACTTTTTCGCTCATTATATCCCCCTCATAATCCCAATTTCATTTTATCAAGCCCTGTTCTGTAAAATAAATTTAAAAAATCCATGTAACAACGACAAAGAAATAACACATAGATAGTTGGCAATTGATATTTTTGGTATTTTATTACACTGTTAAATTATTTAATGAATTGATGAGTAGTTTTCGTGTGTTTATTCCCCCTCATTATACCACCTTTCGCTCATTACACTCCCTTCATATGTCCCATGAACCCTGTCACCCCGTACTCATTTAAGCGATTATTAAATTATCTTTTATGGATGGATTTGCATGCATCTCATGTCAATTTCTGAGCCAAATTTTGTTTCATGCAAGCAAAATGTCATGTATGGTATATTAAGGGATTAGTTACTGATGGATTTCTAGATACAGGATGAGTTTATTCAGTAGGGGAAGCCATGGAAGAAATAATAGAGGAAGAGGAAACTGGAACAAAGGGCCTAGAAGGTCTATACTCTCCATTCATTTTGATGTGGATCCCCAGGAATTGAACCGAATGTTCCAAGATGGGTTCTTTAACTGGATTGGGCAAGGGATAGTACAACCTCAACCAGAGAGACCTCCCTTCCAGCCTCAAAACATCCCTGGTATTCCTGTGCCTCCTCATGTGTCCATGCAATCAAAAGTCCCTGCAAATGATGGATGGAAAGAGATTGTCAACCCGACTATCTCTCACCATCGTGGTTGGTCCAATTTGTCATTACCTCCTCCACCAATTGTAAATATTAATGTTCATATTTCTCCTGTGCATTCACCTGTTCAATCCTCTCATGCTAGTAAAAGGCTTAAAACTGATGTCCCCCATATGCAAGATAAAGGCAAAGCTGCTTACTCCCCTTCCTCTCCTTCAAATGACTCTTCAAAATCAGTATCCTCCTGTATGCATATGAAGGATGATTGTTCCCATGTTATTAGTGAGATATAGCCTCAAGTTTCAAATCAACCAAAGGATACTTCCGGGAAGTCAAATGGGGACAACAGTGATAAAAAAAGATTGCCTCTCAGAGTGGCAAATATGTCTCTTAATTTATGTGTTTTATGCTTGAGTTGATGACGACAATGTTCTGCATAAAGTTTTGGACAACAAACTATTTTTTGGGATAATGTGGATATTCACATATTTTTGGATATGATTTGAATTATTTATGATATTTAAATATTCAAGTTTTGAAGGTCTTTAAGGGAGTTACAAGGTGGCATGTGTTTAAATGATTATCCAATTGTGTTTTATTTTATAATTTGAAAAGAATAAAAGAAGGGAGTCACAAGGGGTCCTACCTACCTAGTTATTATTAAATAAATACCCTTAACTATTATTATTATTATTATTATTATTATTTCTCCTAAACTAAATTAGTTAAGTCAAACTAACTTAACTAAAGAAAGTAGTTGAACTACTTCAACTTATTTGGAAGGCATAACTGCTAAATGAGAAGAAGAAGCATGAGGAGAATAGAAGGAGAAAGAAAGACTAAGGTTTGCTCTTTTGATTTCATGAGATAGTTTCAGTTTTCATTCATTCTTGAGTTCATTCAAAGCCTAATTTTGTTTTTGACAACAAGGTACTATTGTAGACAACAAGGTTCAGAACTGAACCAAATCATTCAAATGCTTGTTTTAGAGTTGTTGATCCATCCTTGATAGTCTGTGTATACTTTTCTGTTTATGGATTAAGTTTCATAGCTGATAAATGATATTTTGCAGATTCAAATTGGCAGTAGTATGTGGAAAGCTGATCCAGTTTATAAAGTTCATTTTTTTAATTCTTGTCAGAGTCCTTTTTTATGGTTTTAATCGGGGATTTGTAAATTAGACTTTGATCCATGCCCTCACATGGGTTTTGTAAAGAGAAAAACACTTTTGAATTCTTGGAATGAAATAAAATATATTGCTATTCTTTTTCATTTGTGTTTACCTGTGACTTGGTTACTTTTGCTTTTTTGATCTCCACATTTACTTTCTGTAATCTGTAGATTTTTCAGAAACTTATATACAAATTTTATGTTATTTTGCAACATTCTTTTCATAAAAAAACAGCCTAAACCCTTGTAATTAATACTTGTGGATTGGGAAAATATATTTTGAGGCTATAAAACATAGGGTGATATTCTCGACTATCTTTTCTTAGCCAGGCAAGATTCGAAAATGCTTGAGTAAGATAATTCATATCTTTTCCTCAACATTTATTTGGAGACCATACTGGGGAGATCTTCCATATCTCTTTGGTTGATTGTATGCGTGATTATCATTGAAAATTTTATATTTCCGCTTTCGATTCTTTGACTGTTTTATTTCCTTCATGATAGTACCTGTTACAAGGCAGCCCAATATTGAGCCCGGTCTTAAATACTAGACCAACATTGCTTTGACCTTATTCAATATCGTCTTAGAAACCACTAACACATGGTCTGAGCTTGAACGCTCGTGGGCAGTAATTGAACAAGACATAAGTGTCCGAGAATGCTAGGAGGCCAGGCAAAGAAAGCCTAGGAATCAACCATAGCTTTCTTTTTCCTAAAGTTTTGATCTTATTTTCATGTCCTTAAACCCTCGCATCTCTAGGAGAAGAAGAGGTTTATCACCTGAGATCAACCCTATCACTGAAAAAGGAAGAAGAAACGTTGTTTTTTCAACCCAAAAAGCTATTCTAAGGAGAACTTTGTCTGATTCAGCTAGTTCATCTTTCTCTCCCTTACCCATCATTCAAAAAATGGCATTTGTGAGTGGCTCTGATGGCACTGGAGGTGCTTCTTCATCTCAATATTCAACCTCGTCAGTGATTGGTAGCTTGTATAGCCATCAAGTCCCGATCCAATCTACTACCAACCCCACCAAGGTCATAAAGAAGTATGGACTCTTTCAATTCGAAGAAGATGCTACTACTACCCTGTGGCATGTATCCTCTCCTTTGAAGCTAACACCTGTTATTCGTCCACTTCCAAAATTCAAAGAGAATCTCCCTAGGTTTTCAGGAAATAACAAAATCACTAGGAATGAACACTTGGTGGCATTCTCTAATGCCTGTCACAATATAGGAGCTAATGGCAATGATACTTGTATGTGATTATTTGTTAATTCCCTTGAAGGGAAAGCAATGGAAAATTTCTTTGATCTCCCTCCCAAGATTCTTTCCACTTGGGAAGAGTTAGTTTACTGGTTCAAATATACTTATAGGAAGTATAAGAGCCTAGCCGAACAATTACAGGAATACAATAACATTGCGTACAAGGACAGTGAGACTATCAAGTCTTTCAATTTACGTTTTACCAAGTTATATAACAAAATTCCTAAGCTTATTCTCCCTCAAAACCAAGCCACTTTTATGCATTACTATAATGCTCTACCTTCCCCCTACCATCATAGGCTTGAAGAAAAAACTATTGACAATATTGGTTTTTCTCTGCATACTTGTCTAGAGTATGAAGAACAACTTGAAAGAACATGTCTTCCCAAAGGAGACTCAATTAAAAAAACGGACATGTTCACCCTCTTATAGCTTGTACAAGATATGAATAACCGAATGATAGTGTATGAGTGAAAGGGAAATGTCCCTTCACTTACTCCTGGGGCCTCATCTTCTTATTCACCACCCTTTATGGATCCTAATGAAAATAAATTTCAACCCAAAGCAATCATGCCTCACAGTTGGTGTAACTTTTGCGAGGAACATCATGAGGAAGGTACTTGTGAGGTAAAGAAGAGTGCTAAAGATAAAATATTTGGCAAAAGGCCCGAAACTACCATTGTTGTTCTAGATTTATTTGAACCAGAGGATGTCATGATCATAAACACTAGGAATAAATCCTATGCTTCAAAAGGAAAATATGATCCCCCTCGTACTTCTTCTAGCCCAAGCTCAACTTCACTAGCCGCTACTGTACAAGTTACTTAAACTATTGATAGTCAAGGAACTCCCTCCCCTCTTCCCTCTTCCAAATACAACATTCTCAATCAATTGTCTAATATCAAGGCTGATGCTACTCTTCTGGACATGGTTGCCGTCCCTGAGCAACAAAAGCATATGAAAAATTTCATGGAAGGAAAAACTTCCACTATAGCCAATCTCCCTGAAGAAGTAATTGAAGAGGACTCAAGTGTAAATAAATTAGGTGTAAATAATTTTAGACACCCAGTAAAAAATTCCCCATTTTTTGATTTTTGTAAATATTATGGACAAAATAGCCCATTATTGTCTGATTGATGACGATTCGGGCCCAAGCGTAATGTCAAAAATTATTATGGAAGAGCTAGGCTTGTCTTGTACAAATGAAAATGCCAGAAGCATGCTCTCTTATAATAGTTTACAACAATCGACCATTGGTGAAATCAAAGACGTGACTTTGGTTTTGTGCACGCATCCTGAAATAAGGACAACCCTTAATATTAAGGTAATTGACATGCCAGTGAGTAATTATTCAATCATCTTAGGAAGATATTGGTAATATTTGACAGGTGGATACCTCTCACTCGACGAGACACACTTATCCATTCCTCGGAATGTGAAGAACATAATAGTCCTAAGGGAGGGAATAATTTCACCATATATAGAAAGCATCCCACAAGCTGATGTAAATTATGTCGAGGAGGACATAAGAGTATATTCCATCTTTGCAAACGATGATAACACTACCCTCAAACAAATCGACCTGGAGGATGGGATGTGGCATATGCACTTTGATGGTTCATGCTCCAACAAAGGTAATGGAGCTGGCATTATATTGTACTCTCATGTAGGTAAAATTCAAAACTTTTCCTATAGGTTAGAATTTACTTGTACAAACAACGTCACTTGATTTGAATCATTACTGCTAGGCATTGAAAATGCCTATAATTTAGGTTGTGGTCACCTTACAATTTTTGGGGATTATGAACTTGTTGTAAACCTTGTATGTAAAATATATTCTCCTAGCAACAAGTTAATGGAATGCTACACCCAAACTATTTGGGCACTTATCTTGAACTTACTATCATTTAACATCACTCATGTTAAAAGGGAACTGAATTTAATGGTTGATATGTTAGCTGTTTTTGCAGCCTCTCCTACTCGACAACTTCTGCCACAAATACCTGATTGCACTTTAAATCCTTATATCATCCACATATCCCTGGCAATGTAGAGTCTTGATAGGTCTTCCCTAGTGATGAAAGCATCTATGCTTTCATCCAAAATGAACCATATAAGCCTAGGGAGATTATATCCATGGAAAACAACAAAATTACGAAGGGCTTGACTCCTCTAGAAATTTCATTTTCATTGAGTGATGTAGGAAACAAAGAAAAGCATAAATAAGAGGAGTCGAAAAGGAAAGTGGGTGAAACCATTTCCTTGAACATTGGGACACCTGATTGTCCAAAGAATGTTAAGATAGGTGCCCAATGTATTGATGAAGAAAAATTGAAGTTCACTGAGTTACTTCATGAATTTAAAGATGTTTTTACTTGGTCTTATGAGGATCTTCGTGGTTTTGATCCTGATTTTATACAACATGCCATCCCTATCAAGGAGGGAATAAAACCAGTTAGGCAAAAACAAAGACCCATTAACCCTGCACTTGAAGCAACTATTCAGAAGGAGTTGAAAAAACTCTTGAAGGCTGGAATAAATTTCGCTGTTAAGTATTCTCAGTGGGTTTCCAATTTGGTTCCCATTCGGAAAACAACTGGTCAGATTCAATTTTGCGTTGATTTTCATGCATTGAATAGAGTGAGCGTAAAATACCATTTTCCTCTCCCTAATATGGAAATGATTTTGCATCAAGTTGTAGGGTCACAAATGATGTCCTTACTTGATAGTTTTTTTGTTTCTAATAAGATCAAGATAAAAAGGACAGATAAATACAAAAACACTTTTATTACATGTTGGGGCACATTTTCTTATGAACACATGACTTTTGGCTTATCTAATGCAGGTGACACTTTCCAAAGAGCTATGTAGAGAACTTTTAACGATCTGATCGGTAAGATTATTTAGATTTATCTTGATGATTTGACTGTATATTAAAAGAATCAATTGGATCATTTTGGTCATCTTAGGAAGGTTCTCATGTGATGTAGGAAATTCAACATTTCTTTAAATCCTTCTAAGTCTATTTTCGGTGTGACCTAGGGAAATATCCTTGGGCATATTGTCTCTGATTAAGGAATACACATAGATCCCAAAAGGATTGTTGCTATCCTAAATCTTCCTGCTCCTACTTCCAAAAAGGAGGTTCAAACCTTTATGGGCATCATCAACTTTGTCCGTAGGTTTGTTCTTGATTTTGCTGTAATGTTCAAACCAATTCAAAATATTCTTAATTAGTATCATTCCTTTTCTTGGATGAATGATGATGAAAATGATTTCGTAAAGATTAATAAGGCAATCAATTATGCACCGGTTTTGGTGAAGCCAGATTTTGAGAAAGAGTTTATTATAAACACTAATTCCACAAAGGAAGTAGTCTCTTCTATCCTCATGCAATGTGATGACCAGAATAACGAAAAACCAGTAACTTACATGATTCAAGGCTTATCAGATGATGAATTCAAATATTCATATATTGAAAAACATGCTTTCTCTCTTGTTAATGCTGTTGATAAATTTCACCACTTTATCTTAGGTAAGCACACACTGGTAAAAGTCCCTTTACCTGTTGTCAAGTTTTTGCTCTCATAGACTTATCTTTCAGGGAAGCTTTCACATTGGCTTGCCAAGATCTAGTAGCATGATTTAACCATCATGAATTAAAAAACCATTAAGGAACGTGACTTAGCCCTTCACTTAGCTCAACATGCTGAAGCAAGTGAAGAAATGGATGAAAAATATAGCTCTCTGTCAACACTATTTTACATTGACAATCAAATCCTTCCTGTAGATGAACATCCCTGGTACAAAGATCTGGTGTATTACTTGCAAAATCAGAGGTGTCCAGATAATTTAGATACTCATCAAAGGAGAAGGCTCCGTCTTGAATCTTCCAGATATGTCATTTTAGGAGACTTCTTGTTTAGGAGATCTACTAATGGTATGTTAATTCACTGTGTAAATAATAAGGAAGCAAATAAATTGTTACAATAAACCCATGGATCTTCAGATTCTGTAATTCATGTGGGTGGCCACTTTTATGCTAAAACTAGTACGTTTAAAAACATCAGAAAAGGGTATTATTGGCCTTCAATTTTTCATGATTCTTATAATTTTTCAAGATCTGGTGACAAGTTCCAGAAGTTCGCTGGGAAAGAATGTAGTTCTTCCATGCCTCTATAGCCTGTCCTCCCTTACTTTAATTTTTCAAAATGGGGTCTGGACTTTATCAATCCTATTAATCCTCCATCTTCAGTGGGGCAAATTTTTTTCTTGACAACCACAAACTATTTTACGAAATGGACTGAAGTTGTCCCACTTAAGCATTCACAGGATGAGCAGGTTATTTATTTCCTTGAAACTAATATCTTTTCCATATTTAGTCTTCCTTTAGATATTATTATAGACAACAGTCCTAATTTTATTTATGCTAAGATGACTTAGTTTCTAGCTAAAATGGGAGTTAAACATTTTACCTCATCAACGTATTACCCTCAAGGAAATGGGCAAGCCGAGTCTACTAAAAAAAATATGGTTAGAATTATCAAGAGGCTCATATAATATAAGCCTCGTCAATGGAACACCCTCCTCACTTACGCCCTTTGGGCAGATCTCACTACCACCAAGGTGAGAACAGGTTGCACCCCCTTTCAACTTGTTTATGGTCAAGAAGCCATTCTGCCTACCGATTTGGAACTTTATTCTTTACGACTGATGCTATAGATTGAAGAATTGAATTATTATAATATCCCTCAAAGGATAAATGCACTGTTAGATTTAGAAGAATAAATGATGTTTTCCTTGGAGAACATAAAGAAAAGACAACAAACTGTGAAGAAATATTTCAATAAAAGTGAAAAAGTTGTTAGATTTGAGGTCAATGAGAAGGTATTGCTGTGGGATTCAGCTCATGTTGATAGAGGAAGGTATTCAAAGTTTCAAAAGTTATGGCTAGGTCCTTTTAAAATCACTTTTGTCCTGGGCGCCAATTCTTATATTCTAAAAGACTTGGAAGAGTGGTTGTTTTCCGATAGCACCAATAGTTCCCACTTGAAGCACTATGTGGAACCAACTTGAAAGTTTAACTGCTATATGGAATTACTCATGTACTATAGTTTTGTTTCATTGCTTTGATTTTGATTTGTTGTTTATTTCTTTCTGTTGTTTTTATAAACTTCTTTTCTTGCTAGAAATAAAATTCTGGACCAGTTTTGCCACAACGATGCTGTTCTGCAAGTATTGTTAATCAATAACAATCAAGTTACACAGCTATCATGGTGTCCCTCCTTAAAGACATCATTGAAATTTCTATCTTCTTCCAATACTGTTGTTAGATAAGATAATTGGTTTTTCATCCATATTTTTTGCTTTCCTTTTTTTCCCTCTTCCTGAGAATAAAAAAAGACCACACCATAAATTTTTTCTCCTTGAATCAAAGAATAATTTCACTATGATTAATCGAATGTTATGCAAACAGGGATAAAATCCTCATACATAACACTTTCCATGAGTTATTCCCAAAATCCCAAATATTTTTCCCTTAAACCGCTCACCCCTCCCCCCTGTTGCATAATCATTATGATGTATATTTCCTTGATCTAATGTTTCACCTGGTCTATGAAACCAAACATTTTGAATTCTTAATCTGTTGGAAACATATTTCCACATGGAGTTGCCAGTTTGTTGATGCTTAAAAACGCAACGATGAATAATATGCTCACAAATGATGGCCAAGCTCTATTAACTATTTATATTAATAATAAACTAGTAGGTGAGACCCCCTTGTAGATGGTGGCACTATGATGAATATGTTGCGCTTATATTTTGTTGGATATTGTTATGGTAGTAACACTGTCTTCTATAGTTCAATGCTTCAAATTATGGTGTAAAATTTTTTGGTGACATAAGCTGGTGGTTGATTATTGCATGGCACTGATGGTTTTTATGACCATTCACAAATTATACCAAGGCTGCCCTATGGATGAAAGGATCATTATCAGTTTTGTAATAAGGGATGATATGTGAGTTTTTTTTTTCGAATTAAAAGATAATGTACAAGCCCTAAAGTTATATGTAATTGTGACAAAAGGAGGGTGCATAAATACTTGCTTCTAGACTTATGCACTTTGTTAAATGAGATGGGTGAAGCATATGGGGTAACATTATAGAAAATGGTTATTTTTAAAAGAGTTTGACAATACTTAGGGTGGCGTGCTATGCAATTTGTGATATGGCAATGAAATATGTGGTTGATTAATTCTTAGAGTTATGGTGAATTGGATGAATTGTACGTTGATTTGAATGAGGCTGGGGAAGGAAGCGATGTTCATTTACTGCATGTCACTCAAACAACCCTCGAGGCCCGCCACTCGAGCCATACTTGCATTTTGTTTTTGGGCTCTAGTGGTTTTTGATGCTCCACGATTTTTGGTTGTGAAGGAGGATACAGTCTAACTCTCTCCCTCAAGCAAGCTTTTCTAGGTATGGTTCCTTATTCTTCCATCCATGATGGTTACTCTAATTTATGAATCAATTTTTGGCTAAGAGTTGCTTGAGGTCTATGTTTTTCTTAAGCTTTTTGGACTGTGTATTGGTGTTGTGCTTATGGGTTCTTCTGGTGAATATTATAATGGTTGGAATTTTGGAAAAGAGGAATGAATATACTTTGCTATGTGTAATCTATGCGTGAGTTTATTGGATAAATAGAAAGAGAGGCATGCTCGGTCGGCTTGAGTTTTTGGGTCTGGTTCTCTGTGGAAATTTATGGTTTTGATTTGACAAGATATAATCTTTTCACATAAGTATTACAACCAACCTTTGTGTTAAGTTTTACCACTCCATTTTCGTCTCCGTGTTTGGTTTTTTCCTCTGGGTTGCAATTTGAACTATTTAAAGTTCTTGACTTGTATTGGGCAAGTCCCGAGCTATTAGTTATCATGGAATTGTCCTCATTATTGTTGTTGCATGAAAAACATTGCACAATCGGGTTTAACATCACCCAAAACTTTAATGGAAGCTTTATATATGCTTTTGGTTGGCCACGGGTTGTGTTTGGGCATTATTTTTACAATGATTTTAAAAGTTTGCTTCCTCTCGTTCTCTGTTGAAGGTGGATGACCGTCAGTTGATAACCCTCACTGTCAAGAATATTGTTAAAGATTATATTTATGTGGTAAATCTTAAAAGGGAACGAACTATCTACGTCTTCGAGTACTTATTCCTTTGATTGAACCATCTATTCTTACTCCCATTTGCTATGTTAAACCCTAATACAATCTTGATATCGTTCAATCCAGTCAAGGGTAAATAAGAACTGTGTTGCTTGGTCTATTGGGCATGATTTGGTTATGTTTCTTGATTGGGAAATTTAAAAAAGAAGTTTGTACATGATAATTTATGAGAAGCTCAGACTCAAAGTTGCATGTTATTTGTTGAATGCTATTCTAATCGGTTCCTATGTTGATTATTTTTTTAAATGGAGCACTGTGTGTAAATGGATTAGGGCCTGATTATGAGTTTAAACGCCCAGTTTGGTTGCATTGAACAATGTGTGAATAATGGGAAAATCATGGTTAATATTGTGCATATTCTTATTAGTTTTTAAAAGAAAGAAAAAATAGTTTTAGCAATGTAATATAGATGGTCGTGGCTCAACGAATTATTATGTTCAACATATCGATTGCAAGACTATTTGATAAGACTGCTATATAAATATTATATAGATGTAAAGGCTTCTATAATTGATTATGTATGGGCATATGAATTATTTTTTTGGAAGCCAACAAGTGATCTGTAAAAGAAGTGATAGTTTAAATGATGGTTTTGAAAAGTGAATGTTGATTGAATTATGGAGGTCTGAAAAGATTTATGTTTAATTGTTTGATTTGATTTATTTTTATATGAACAATATCCATATTACATCCTTGTCATGCTACCACTTTTTCGCTCATTATATCCCCCTCATAATCCCAATTTGATTTTAACAAGCCCTACTATGTAAAATAAATTTAAAAACTTAGTGTAACAATGACAAAGAAATAACACAACAATAGTTGGCAACTGATATTTTTGGTATTTTATTACACAGTTAAATTATTTAATCATTTTTTGAGAAATATTCGTGTGTTTATTCCCCCTCATTATACCACCTTTCTCTCATTACACTCCCTTCATATGTCCCATGAACCCTGTCACCCCCTGCTCACTTAAGAGATTATTAAATAATTTTTTATGGATGGATTTGCATGCATCTCATGTCAATTTCTGAGCCAAATTTTGTTTCATGCAATCAGAATGTCATGTATGGTCTATTAAGGGCTTAGTTACTGATGAATTCCTACATACATGATGAGTTTCTTCAGTAGGGGAAACCATGGTAGAAATAATAGAGGAAGAGGAAACTGGAACAGAGGGCCTAGATTCTCCATTCATTTTGATGATGATCCTCAGGAATTGAACCAACTATTACAAGATGGGTTCTTTAACTGGATTGGGAAAGGGATAGTACAACCTCGACCAGAGAGACTTGCCTTCCAGTCTCAAAACATCCCTGGTATTCCTGTGCCTCCTCATGTGTCCATGAAACCAGAAGTCCCTGCAAATGATGGATGGCAATATATTTTCAACACTACTGTCTCTCACCATCGTGGCTAGCCCAATTTGTCATTACCTCCTCCACCACCTGTAAATCCTAATGTTTAGATTTCCCCTATGCATTCACCTGTTCAATCCTCTCATGATAGTAAAAGGATTAAAACTGATGTCCCCCATGTGTAAGATAAATGCAAAGATGTTGCCTCCGCTTCATCTCCTTCAAATGACTCTTCAAATCAGTATCCTTCCGTATGCATCTGAAGAATGATTGTTACCATTTTATTAGTGAGATACAACCTCAAGTTTCAAATCAACCAAAGGTTACTTCTGGGAAATCAAAGGGGGACAACAGTGATAAAATAAAGATTTCCTCTCAGAGTGACAAATATGGCTTTTAATTTATGTGTTTTATGATTGAGTTGATGAAGACATTGTCCTGTAGAAAGTTTTGGACAACAAGCTAGTTTTTGGGATAATGTGGATATTCACATATTTTTGGATATAATTTGAATTATTTCTGATATTTAAATATTCAAATTTTGAAGGTGTTTAAGGGAGTTACAAGGTGGCATGTGTTTAAATGATTATCCAATTGTGTTTTATTTTAAAATTTTAAAAGAATAAAAGAAGGGAGTCACAAGGAGTCCCACCTACCTAGTTATTATTAAATAAAGACCCTTAACTATTATTATTATTGTTTCTCCTAAACTAAATTAGTTAAGTCAAACTAACTTAAATAAATAAAGTGGTTGAACTACTTCAACTTATTTGGAAGACATAAAAGCTAAATGAGAAGAAGAAGCATGAGGAGAATAGAAGGAGAAAGCAAGAATAAGGTTTTCTCTTTTGATTTCATGAGATAGTTTCAGTTTTCGTTCATTCTTGAGTTCATTCAAAGCCTAATAATCTTTTTGACAGCAGGGTCCTATTGTAGACAACAAGGTTCAAAATTGAACCAAATCATTCAGATGCTTGTTTTAGAGGTGTTGATCCATCCTTGATAGTCTGCGTATACTTGTCTGTTTATGTATTGAGTTTCATAGCTAATAAATGATATTTTTCAAAGTCAAATTGGCAGTAGTCTGTGGCAAGCTGATCCAGATTATAAAGTTCATTTTTTAGTTCTTGTCAGAGTCCTTTTGTATGGTTTTCATTGGGGATCTCTAAATTAGACTTTGGTCCATGCCCTCATAGGGGTTTTGTAAAGAGAAAAACACTTTTGATTTCTTGGAATGAAATAAAGCATATTTCTATTCTTTCTCATTTGTGTGTACCTTTGACAAGGTTACTTTTTCTTTTTTGATCTCCACATTTACTTTTTGTAATCTGTAGATTTTTCAGAAACTTATATAAATTTTTTATGTTATTTTTCAACAATCTTTTCATAAAAAATAAGACTAAACCCTTGTAATTAATACTTGTAGATTGTGAAAATATATTTTGAGGCTATAAAACATAGGGTGATATTCCCGACTATCTTGTCTTAGCCAGGCAAGCTTCGAAAATGCTTGAGTAAGATAATTCATATCTTTTCCTCAACACATACCTCATGTGGAGTATTTTCATCGAATGCTGATGAGGGTGATCGATTGACTGGGTAACATATAGTATGCACTGCCTTAGCCCATAATTCCTTTCCTAACCCAACACCACTGAGCATGCTCCTTGCTTTTTCCATCAACTTTTTGTTCATCCTTTCTGCAACTCCATTTTGCTAAGGTGTGTATGGAGTAGTATTCTTCCTTGATATACTACACTTCTTACATAATTACTCAAATTAATTTCCGCAAAATTCTCCACCATTATCCATCCTCAACACCTAAATTATTTTCTTTGTCTGATTCTCCACAAGAGCCTTAAACTCTTTGAATTTGTCAAAGACTTCAGATTTCTTCCCGAGGAAATAAATCCATGTGTTCCTTGAGAATTCATTTATAAATGAGACATAGTACAGGTATTTTCCCAGTGATGGAACCGACATAGGTCCAAACACATCACTGTACACCAACTGCAGTATTCCCTCTACCCTTGTAGCACTAGAGGAGAATCTTACATGATTCTGCTTCCTATATACGCTGATGCGGATTATATTGAGAATGACATGAAGGTATAGATATAATAAGGAAACACACATAGATATTTCAAGAAACATAGTAATACAATTAACTCGGATTCTATTAATGACTATCTAGAATACAAAAGACTATAAAATGCAAAGCAAACAAGCTATCTAGACTAGTGGTAGCTTATCCCTAAAGAGTGAGATGTGTGAGCTATACTCATTCGCAAGAATATGATTACAAAGAGGCCACAAATTCCTTTTAATATAAAGCACCAATGAGAAAACACTAAACATACGAAACCCTAACCCCAAAAGATGAAACACCAAAAGGTTTGTAGGCCTCGATGTGGTTAGTTGATACATCAAATTATTGAGGGCACAACTTTTGCATACAATATTCGTTTAGGGTGCTCGGTACCATGTTGAAAAATTATAGAAGAGGAGTACACATTTCATTCGGCCTAGAATTTTCTTTGTCCTACATGCTAGGTGTCGCTGCACCAAAAAACGTCGTTTAGGGCCTCAAAACGGCCCCAAAAGTTCAGGACCCAAAAACCGTAAAGAAACTGCCAAGATGTGGAGCCATTTTACATTAGTGGCACATGTGGCTGGACAACATTATCCACCTATATCAATCCTCCCTCCTTAGGAAGCAATGGTCCCCATTACATCAAGTTCCTCCATCAAATGGGGAAGCTTCTGCTGAATCTAATTCCTGGAGAGCCACTTGCCCAGGTGAAGAAGCTACCTTTCTTTGATGATCTGATAGAGTTGGAAGTTCTGTTGGAGGGTTCCCTACATCTTGGTGTCCATGATCCAATCAACTGTCACCTATTCAATGCAGTTAGGATTCAGTTTTGTAGGGGCCAAGTTCTTGGTTGTGTTCAAAGTGTCCAGGAGAGGTGGAAAATATGGTCGAAGCAGTTCCACATTAAATACCGGGTGCAAGCCAAGGAAATGGGGAATACTTAATTCAAAAGAATTCTCACCCACAACCTTTTTGATGGTGTAATTCTCGTATTGGAGTGGGTGGAGATTTTGATGGGGTCTTGTGAGGTGCTCTTTCTACAAACACAACCATACTTTATCTCCCACCTGAAACTTGTGTGGTACCCGATGCTAATAGTGGTGTTGCTTGTACTTAGCATTGAATTTCTACAAAATATCATGAAATTGTTGTTGGATGTGCTGGATTCACTCAATGAATTTGGTTTCTCAATTAACCTTGGTCTGAGCATGGGAGGACTCTTCCTATGTAGTTGTAATGGGAAAATCTACGTCAATGGGGGTCAATGGATGGAACCCCAAGCACACTTGAAAAGGGTTGTGGCCAGTAGAGTTGTAGAGGGATCCGTTGTATCTATGTTGAAAACAAATAAGGCTCTCATCCCTTGTGCGTGGATGTTTGGATTTGTACATTCTCAATATATGGTAATAATCATGTTAACTACCTCTGTTTTTCCATCACTCTGTGGGTGGAAGGAAGTTGATTTGGTCAACTTGGTGTCCATCATCGACCATAGGTTGGAACAAAAAGTACTTAGGAACCTACTATCTCGATCTGAAATAATGGTCCGTGGGATCCCAAAATGAACCCAAACACATTCAAATAAGAGCTTAGAGGTGGCCTTGGTTGTGATGCTCTTCTTGCAGGGTGACAAAACTGCCATCTTAGAGAATCAATCAATGACCACGAAGACATAGTCATTCCCATGCTTGGTTGAAGGAAAAAAAACATGTAATCCATGGATATGGACTCCCAAGGCCTATTTGGAGTAGGTAGAGGGGTGTATATCCCATTTTTCTTGACTGAAGGATTGGAAATGGCACAGGATCTGATGTACTTGTAGACATATTGTCGAAGATTCAACCAATAAAAATGCCTTTACTGTACTGGCACTATTTTTTCCACACCAAAGTGTCCTGATGCTCGACTGTAATGAGCTTCCCAAATCCATTTTGCATGCTCTCTTGAATGAATACATAGATGAATCAGATGGCATAACATTCCATCCTAGAGGTGAAAGTCTGGAAATGGTTTTCTTGTGCTCAATGTATGATAAGTAGTAGCAAAGTCAGAGTCACTATTGTATAATTGTGGCCACCCAAACAACTCATGCCCATAGGAGTTAAGAACTGTGGTTAGTGTCGCAATCGGGGTTTCGACTGAGGTAGTTTGTGACATGGTTGGTGCTGCCCTGCTTGTACTTGATGTTCAAGTGGAATTTCTGTAGGTATGTGGACCACTTTTGATGGTGGTCATTTTGTAACTTTCCTTGTGTTTGGATGAATTGTAGAGGCCTGCGATTAATGTGGATGATCATTTCATTCCCCATAATGTAATTCTTCCACTGTCTACATGCCTACACAATGGAGTACATCTCTTTGTCATAGGTGGGGTATCTGTGAACACCATCAGATAGTGTTTCATTGTGATAGGTCACCAGATTCCCATGCCGAGTGAGGACTACATCAATACCATAATCTGAAACATCTGTCTCAATCTATAATGTCCTAGAATTTTAACAAAGATAAATCCATAAATTATCCAATTAAATAACCAATAATTTGTAATTAAGAAAACCCTAATGAAATTTTAATTAGCTCACAAGGGTGAGGAACTTACCCGTGTTGAAGAACCCAACTTACGTACAACCTAGTGAATTCATAAACAAAGCCATACCCTGACAACCGCAATACAAAGTGGGGGACGAATCTCCACCCAACTATAGACATTGATACTCTAATACTTAGTAGCAAGTCACTCCTGAGCCCTCAATTCACTACCCAACCAACAATTCTTTAGCCTTATTGTCTCTATAAACTAGCCAAAGAGATATGTCTGCTAAAGAGAGATGTGCCAAAGATAGATGCCCTTTTCTCATCCTTTTACCTCTTTATATAGAGTCCATCCATGGTAAAGAACCCAATCCCTAGGGTCCATTATTTAATTGTTTATTATACTTTAGGTTTTTTTCATTAATTACAGTTACTTATTTTACCATTCTCTTTAATTACTCTAATATCCATAATAAATACTTATTGTGACCCCCTTTATAATAATTATTATATACTTATTTATTTTTATTTATTCCAATAGGTATTTATTTTGACCATTTTGGGAGAATTATTATATTGTTGATATTATTATTATTTATATTTAATAATAATAATATGGGGCATGACATACAACCCTCCTTCAAGGAACTTCATCCCGAAGTTAGCTTGATTATTTTTCTTATAGGTTTTTAATTAGCTCACCATCCTCCACAACACCCTTTGTTAACTCCTGTACCTTCCAAAACACCCTTTATAGAAAAGTATAAATCCACCCAAGTGACTACAATAGGCATAGAAATTCCACATAACAACACTGGGGAAGCGCGAATACTTTCTATCCATCCTTTCCAACTTTTGGAACCATGATTAAAGCCTACTGGTCTATTCGAATCCCCAAATCCCAGGACCTCATTTGTCGAAGAAGGCATCTAGATCGGTACTCACATACACCAAACATCTCTAAAGGTTGTCCTAAACTCCCTCCACAACAACTAGGTACAACCTCAAGCATCAAAGTCCAATCCCACAACACCACCGATGAACAATACTCCAACAACTCTTCGAGACTTTGGCATCACAAATCCAATACAAGGCATAAGAATTACTGGCATAAGTAGTAGATTGAGTTATCCCCAGACCATAAGATGTTACTTATAATATAATCCTTCGTGGTTATGCAATCCCACCATATCATCAAGTAAACCGACCCTCTTGGCCCATTGACGGATAACTTGACAATGTTGGAACATGTGGTTCCATCGTAAACCTCACCTTATTGGTTGAGTGGGTCGACCAAGTATTTGGGTTGACGACTGACTAAAATGATGGTTGACCATGTCCGCTTAAGGATCCCCAAACCACATTTCATGGATAGGTGCATCCAACTTCACCCAAGCTTATTAGTTTGGTTCATGAACAAACCTATTTATAGAAAATCCTTGTGATCAATCTATTATCATATCATAAGATCATTATCGAGAGATCTATTTCTCTCTCATGAAGTAACTCGTACTTCATTGCTACGGTGTATTTAGACACCACCTTTGATATGGGATCCGTTCTTCTCTATGCTCAATCCCTGTCCCAACATGGTGTCAGAGCTATTAGTTCTTTGATCTAGGGTTCGAATAGAATAAGAATGAGACCACGGTGAAGTTGTTCGATCTATGAATTTATTCCTTTGAGTGAAGAACTGTTAATTTCTTGATCTGGGTTATCAAGAGTTTTCTAAATCCACCCATATGGATTGATTGAGGGTTCCTCTAATTGATATCAACAAAGTTCTACCCAGATCCTTGCTGTGATTTCTCTGTTGAATCCACTTGAATTTGTCTAGGGTTTCTTGAGTTTTCGCACACTAGTTTCCCTTGATAAACTCGATGGGAGAGTACTTGACCACCGACTAGACTCATGCGCGAATTCCCTAGCTCGACCTCTCATCTCACGATTTTCATATCCTCTTTCTTGGATGCAACTCAACCCAACTTCCAAAGGAAGGTTATATTGCGTATCGACTAAATGGATGAAGCCCACACTCTTGCAAATGAATTTGACTTGACCAACATAGGAGTTTCTTGGTGTTTGTTGACTTGAGAAGAGGCATTAAAATATGACATACAAGAAAAAAAAACTTTCCCACATCTTGACTGATGAATATAAACCCTCGAGGATTTGATTCCTTGGCCGACCCAACTTCTTACTTATCGACTGAAGATAGACCGAATGTTTTTGACTTGGATGCACACCGAATTGGCTAGGGTTTGACCTGAGTTCAATTTGGCATAGTTGAAACCCTCAATTGGTGTTCATTTATTGACTCAACCCATCTAATGCCCTTCTGCACTCGACCTCTCATCGTTTGACCAACATTGTATCGACTCAATTGAAGTATCCATTGACTCGATCCTCTTCACTGATTCTTGACTGAGTCAAATATTTCTCAAGTTCGACTTGTGAGACTAGACAACGACAAATTTTATATTTGCATATTCAATTCGTTTTTGTATGTGTGTCTCTTTTTATTTCATTCATGTTGTGTTGTGGTGGACTGGATGCTCCACTCCATAATTTATTTCCAACTTAAGTTCAATCGACCAATAGTTTATACAAGTGTATGCTGGGGATTGGTGGTTTCTTTGCCTGGAAGACCAAATGTGTGAGTTTTACATTCTATGTGTGCATGCATAGCCTTGATTTATTATACCAGTGAAGTTTTTTTGTGTAAGTCGAGTGGTAAGCTAGATATACCTCTTGTTGTGGTCGAATTTTTGTCCACCCTCTTTTTTCTTTGAGAACGCTTATTGCCGTGGAATTTTCCCTCCATCAACGATGGGCATGTTGGATGAAGATGAATCTCTAATGCTTCAAAAACCATAAGAGATTCATGAGAAGAAGGTCATCGCCTTGGAATAATCTCATAGCCGACTTCATGCAGAAGTCACTTCCTTGCAGACTATCGTTGCATGATTGCAGACAAAGAATCAATGAATGAGAAATGAACTGGAGATAACCTATACCCAACTAGAAGATGAGTCTACCATGTTTCAAACTAGCCGTTTGCAGTAGTTTGATGAGAAACCTAGGAATATTTTTAACCCATAACAGACAATGGAAATCATTTTTCAAGATCCGGTGGATGATTTTGGAGATAAAACCGATCTTGTCGATGATCTCATGAAGGAGGTGAAAACCCTTTCTCTTGAAAATGATGCCTTGAAGATAGAAAATGTGGGACTGAAAAATTAGTTAAAGACTACAGAAAACGTGTTCCAAAATGCTGTGATTGAGCACTCCATAAGGATTACTGCATTGAGGAACAACGCCGAAATATTTTTCCATACTCTTGTAGACAAATTTGAGGAAAAGTCCAACCTTATTGAATAATTAGAGGAAGAAGCGAAATCCCTTCCTCATAAAACATTAAACACATATGTCAACCAATTGATGGAAGCTAATGCCTAGTTGAGTCATGAGGTTTCCCACTTGTAGGCCTCCATTGATGAGCTTTGGGATGAAGCTACTCTTCTCTAAGAATATAACAATTGACTTTTTGACGAATATAAGACATTGAAGGAAGATTATGATGCCATATTGTTGCAACTGACTGAGAAGGATGAGACTCTCCAGGGCTTCCATGACTGCAAATAGAACCTTGAAGAACAAGTTCACCCATTGCATACTATTGAACATAATGTCGAGACAACTATGGAGAAGAATATTGTTGTTGTTGTGTTTCTAGGCTCACCTATTTCTTCTTCCACCATTGCTGCTAGTCTATCTATTTATGAGAATAATGATGATGTTTTTGAGCTGCCAGTATCACTCATTTATTCTCCACCCTCTAATTCTCCTTGTAATCCAGATGTTGTTGATTTATGCTTTAAAACTAATTATTGTGTTGTTTCTCCTAGCTTTGAAAAACAAACTACAAATATAGGATCTTGACTGTTCAACAAGATGGGATATACTAGAGGAGGAAATGGGAAGAATGGATAGGATATTGATGCTCCTATTATGCCTGAGATGATGACACCAAGAACATGTCTTGGATATGATGTTGTTGTTGCCTCCTTTCCTACACCTTTCCTTGCTGCAAATAGGGAAGTCTTTTTCGTTGCAGGTGGATTTCATACTGATTTTACGGAAGATCAATCTACTAAACTGATTGATGAAATGGTTGTTTCTAACATGCCCAAATATCATACTATCGTTGATGAAATTGTTTATGATATACCGAGTTGTTCTACTCCTATGAGTGCACTAGACTCTGAGCCTCTTGATCAAATAACACAAAAATCCGTGCCTTATTGTCATACTTGTCATAAGAATCAAAGAAATGGAAATCATGTTTTCATATATTTTCAGAAGAGATGTGACAAACAGAACTGTGGAACAACATTGACTACTAGGATTGACTGTGGTTGGATTGATGAGTGGTCATGGGTGCATCTGACCAAATATTTGAAGACTTCATACCATTGTGTATTGTCACCTATACAAATGTGCAATTCTCATATTCATTACTGATTGTTTGTAGTGGTCGACCACATGATCAACCCGACTTGACAATCGATTGGAGTTTGTCTGAGATATTTGTTGACTGGGATTTGACCTGACTTGACAATCGACTGGAGGTGTTTTTGACTGCATATTTGTCGACTAAGTTTCAACTAGTTATTTTCCATATATTGGTGTTATCGATGAATATCTATTGATGATGCTTTGATCCTTCAACTGTTTAAGGGGGGGAGTAATTGAATTTTCTAATGTGGAGACCTAATTGATGTACTTGGAATTGATGAGATTGAATGAACCATGTTTGACTATGTTGTTGGGAGATGCACTTCTTCTTATTATACCTGATTCAAAGACTGTTTGGATACAAAGACTGTCTAGCTTGGAAAATATTCTTGGATTGACAAAGAATGATTATATTGGTGAATTCTTGTCTAGTCGACTAATCAATTGCCTAATGTTGTCTTGTTGTCTAGTCGACTGAACAAATGGGATCATGTTTTGGAATCATATTTTGCAACCATTTTGCAATGGATGATTGCTCTTTTGTCCTTGATCCATGTTGATGGTGATCATACTTCCTCAGGAGTGTTTCTGTACCGTCTTGTGATAAGATTTTGCAGTCAGAACAAATTCAGGGGGAAAACTGCGAAATTTGTTTTTCTCCNGGGGGGGGGGGGGGGTATTGTAACATGCAGTTCCATAGTAAACCTCGCCTTGTCGATTTATTGGGTCAATGACCAAATAAATTGGTGGTTGGACATGTCCACTTAATGATCCATGATCCACGTTTCATGGACAAGTGCAACTAGCTTCACCCGAGATTATTGGTTTGGTCCATGACCAAACCTATTTATATACGATACTTGTGATCGGTCTATTTTTAGATCATAATATCATCATATCATTATTAGAAGATCTATTTTTCTCTCATGGAGCAACTCGTTCTTCATTGCTACAGTGTCTTTAGACAACACCTTTGATCTCATATCCGTTCTTCTCTACATTCAATCCTTGTCTTGACAAACAATCACTACCTCACAGCATGCAACCAATGCATTAGTTATCATCATAATATTGACATATTATAGAAATAATCTACATGTTAACTCTCACATTTCATCATGAAAATACAACATTATTGTCATAACTACATGCTCATGCATGTCATCATAAAACATCTTAGCATAAATATTTCCATGTCATTACATGATATCATCACATTAGGAGATATTATCATAAGAAATATATCACATATTTATCAAAGACAAAAACCCTTCATCAACATAATTAAATGGAATCACATAACATCATATGTAAACACCACAAGCTCATGAACACATAAAGAAATAAAACATTATGGAAAAAATCAAGCCCCTATCTTACAATATCAGGAATACTAGCTATCATATCTAATGCAAGGAATATCATTAAAACATCCATCTAGCACATGGATCTACTTATTTAAGTTTGTCATCCCAAGCTAACTCTCAAGGGTCATCAATACAATGAGTTCCATGTGATTTATCCCGATACTAATTTTTTCTTGATTATCATTTCCTCTTATTTCAACAAGAAGGTTGACATTTTATGGGATATGTATAGTCACCCTATCATTGTGCTAACTTTTTCGTATATTTTTGTTATTGACTATCACATTAACCCCCATCATCTAGAACCACAATCTCTAGTTATTGGAATACACGATTCTTATTCTTCAAGATAGGTTTTTACTCATTAATCTATATTCAATGTATAATTGATTTCACTTTTGTTACAACTCAACAATATGAATCTCACAATTCAAATTATTCCATTGCTTTGGAACTAAATACCACCTATATTGCTCAAATATTGCCTCTTATGAATAAAAATATTTGAAGAGACTCTAATGGCTAGTATACACTCCATGCCATACTTTGGAAACAATAAGGACATACATAGAAAATGAAGCTCACTAAATTACAAAGTAATGCTCAATATGCCTCTAAATTCTCTTTTTATGATTTTCAATCCAATAGTCATATCACTCAAGAAAAATCACTATCTTATTCAACACTATCAAATGAGAATTTTCCCAAATACTGCAAAGCAAAAAATCAAGGCACAACTCTCCTTCTCCTCCCAACAATTACTAAAGTATTAGAAAGATATAGTGCTCCTTCTCTTTCTCACTCAAATTACAAAAGTGTGAGAAATGTCCCATGCCCCATCTGCTCCTCTTTCAAATGGCACAAGTGTGAGAAAGGAACACTATGAATAATGGATTAATTAATCAAAATTTAGCATATACTTTCTATGAACAATTGATGCATCCCTCGATGATTCCAATGAACAATTTTTAATTGCTCTAATATAATCATTCCAACCACCAACATTTATTGTGATTTCCTTTGATTCATGTAATTTCCTTTCATTTAGTAACATTTCAATTTCAAAGTTTAGAATGTGTTCATTTTATTTTTCTCATGATAGTAGCCATCTCAAATGCTCATGAAAATTGTACCCATGAATTCTATTTTCCCAAGGGTTGAATTATTCCATTGTCTTGCAAAACTTAGCACATCTCCAATACCCTTTCCTCTACAAAACTTAGCACATCTCCGATACCCTTTCCTCTAAGGTGATTGATAGTGTTTCTCAAATTTTGTGTAGTTATATCAATTCACTCTGAACTTTGGATTCACTACTTGTTACAAAATATCTGAATAAGTGGGTTCCTTATATCTCATGCATAATGTAAAATTTAACATTGCACACTTCTCTCAACCATTGAAGGTAATTCCATCCAAAGGATCTAAATTGAAACAAAATCATTCATTTAATCTTTTTTATTTCACTCTTCAAGATGCAACATCCTCGGAGAAAGACAACCTAGTAACCATTAATTATGACTTGAGGTACTACCTCTTATCAATCATTCTTATCCACACTAACTTTTCTATTACCAAATTACTTCTATCACTAGGTTATCATTTTCAATCTCATTAATACCATAAACAACCTTAAATAAACTATAATGTGTCAACTTAAATGTCATTCCCTAAATATATGATCATTTAACAACTAACCTTTTGTTTATCACTATTATAATACATCTATACTATCTTCACACATGTATTCCTTTATATTTGATATTTATGGTCTATATTTACACTTTTATTTTTACCTTACAATGTGTCTTAGATATGAACCACTCCAAATTTTTACCTTGTTGCCGCCAATGTTGATGAAGACTTTAACATTCTATCACATGTTTTATTGTTGCAATGCACCCCATTCATTATAACATGACCTACATAGTGAAATATGATGATGGACATAACCCAACGCCCCACGAGAAGGAAGAACTTACTCAGTCCATAAAACACTCATAGAATATGTAAACACTTTATCCGAGGCTTCCTAGCCTATGAGCCCATTAGAAACAACAACTAACTCTATCCAATATATTTTAATCCACATGAACCATAGTGAACTAGGAAATTTCATAACCGAGAAATGAAATCTTAAAAAAACTAACCTTTTTAGTCAATTTTTGGTTAAATATTAATTAAATTCGATTATGATGAAAATAGGTCTAATAGATTAGCTATGTTTAATGGGAAGTTAAAAGAAAAACAAAACAAAACAATAGATGCTGGAGAGCATTGATCAACTTATCTTCACAATTTAAAGTTTTAACAAATGCCTTATTCTTTCTAGCCTTTAAATCGAGAAACATATATAATATAGCTGAATTCTAATGTGAATTTTGCATCTAGTCATCTTGTTATGGTTCATGATATTGTGAAATTCAACATTTAAATTCAAAATAAATATATTGAAGAAACTCTTCTTGTTTAATACACCTTTGATAGTTGAATGAAATATAACTCTTACATTTTCCATTATTTGTTCTTTGCATGACTGTTTGTAAGTTTATTGATTAGTTGCAAACAATTTGTAGCCATAGCTAAAAATAAATATATTGAAGAAACTCTTCTTGTTTAATACACCTTTGATAGTTGAATGAAATATAACTCTTACATTTTCCATTATTTGTTCTTTGCATGACTGTTTGTAAGTTTATTGATTAGTTGCAAACAATTTGTAGCCATAGCTCTAGTTACTATTTGCTCATCTATTGGCCGAGTTTTATGTAGTTGTTAAACTATAGTGAATGTAAATCCCTTTAATGAGATGAATAATAGGAAAGATATTGTAGTTCAATTGCATGCACAATTACCTAAAAACTCTAGCAGCTTTTCATACAACCTCTCTTCAAGGAGATCTATAGGAACATTACTTAATTGTTCACAATACTTTTCAACTACAAATGTATTGTGGCCACAACACATCCTATAATATTTTAAAATTATTATGGGTCCCTCCATATAAATTTTGTTAATATCGCCTTCTAGAACGTTTTGGTTTACTTTCTTTTGTGAGATTTTCAGTTTGATTTGAGTTTAGTGTGATATATTCATTTCTTTTGTTGTTGCCAACATTCCAATGGTTCAAGTTTCACTTTATTCTAACTTACGATTTGAAATATATCCTCGGTCAAAGTGTGGTCATTTTTCACCACCTCGGCATAAAATATGTATTTTATTTCTTGTAAATAAAATTAATGTTAATATCTAAATAAGTTTTTATTTTATTTAACCTTAATTAATTTAGTTAATTATTAATTAAATTTGATTTAATTTTTATTTTTGCAATTCATGTATATATATTTTGTAATTATAACATAAATTAAATAATTAAATGAAACATAATGTGTGTGTGTATATATCTATATCTATATCTATATCTATATCTATATCTATATCTATATCTATATCTATATCTATATCTATATCTATATCTATCTATCTATCTATCTATCTATCTATCTATCTATCTATATATATATATATATATATATATATATATATATATATATATATAAACTATCCAGAATTTTTTATAAATCGAATCAGTTTTGATGACTTAACTTTGACAAGTGATATCTGGTAAACGAACACTCGTTGTAAAGCTATTTCCATGGAGAACAATCTAGAAACAAAAAGTGAAGGCTATGAATTTGCAACTAAAATCAGTTTTTTGAATTGATTTAAAAGATTTTATTTGACCAAGAAGATTTGTTGTTGTTTATTCATTTCCATATCATTTCATTGTTAATCTCGTCTTCATGAGAAAACAAGGGAAAGAATGAATTTTGTTATTCTAATTTGGTAATTTGTTTTGACAATTGGAAATCGTGTCCATTTTTCAGGAGGAAATTTTGCAGAGTGATTTATGGGTAATAAGAGAAGAATTTTCCAAATTGGTTGAAAACCCACTTCTGAAAGAAGGCCAATTACCTTTTCCTAAAAGGATTCTCTCATAAGCTAAACCGTTTGGGAGAAATCATGATTGGAGTAACACAAATTTTCCCAGATTGGAAATCGCGCCAATCTTCAGGAGACGTTTTTGCAGAATGATTTATGGGAAAACCAAGTAGAATTTGGAAAAATGGTTTAAAACTCATCTGGAAAAATGCCAAATTAGCCAAACTCCAAAGTATTTTTCAAAAGGATGAATATTTTGGGAGATATGATGCATTTTCTGGGTGGGTTCTTTCCATATTTTTTGCTAATTCTATAGTTGATTCATGACAACAATTGTTTTTGTTGACTAAAGGAGGATTCAATCTGAGTGGAGGGGATTATAAAAAATTTGATTATTCTTGTGTATTGGGGAGGTTACATATATGAAACTATAGGGGAAAATCTGCAGGGAGATACTTTCAATGACACTATTGTAAGAGAGATATTTTCTGTAGAATAGGTAGAGTTTTGACCTCTGAGAGGAGAGGAATTTGTACTATTGTAAAGCTGCTTCTTGAAGGAGTTCAAGGCTTAGAAGACTGTATAACAACATTTGGAGCTAATGATAATAAGTTTTCATTTCTTTGCACTGTTGTATTTGATTTGCAGACTTATTATTATTTCTTTGATGGTGATTTTCATTTTGGCTTAAAATCTATTCCCATTAGTATATTTATAAGTGTTATTAGCACTACTGTTAACTACACTTGTTTTATGCTAGTGTGTGTTTTGTTTAAAACTATATTTTGCAAAACTAAATAGGATTTAGACCAGAATTGATAATGAATTCATGGAGAATTTGTAACATCCCGCTCTTGCGAGCACATGCTATTGACTTATTCTTTGAGGACACTTGCATGCAAGTGATCCGGTTATAGTACATGATTGTATAATTCGCTTATGGATATTTATGATGATGTTGATGATTATGATTTGATTTTATTGATATATGCATATTGACAGATGCTATTGACGATCTTTCCCTGAGTGTGCAAGACACTTGATAGATTGTGGATGCTGATGGCATCAATGGACCTCCTTGGACTCTGGATTGAGTCATGGAGTGAATTGTATTGGTTTGAGTATTTCATTTATGCATATGTGACATATGATCGATTATATATTATGATGTTGTATATGGATCATTGATAGTGTTTCGTTTATGGATGCAGGTTGGTGATTTCTTGCTAATATGACTGAAATAAGGAGTAAAGGGGCCATGCACATAGACCATATATTGAGGGAGAGGCGTGGTAGAGTCCCTGACATAACCTACTAGTACTCCCGTCGTGGCTCGAATTGTAGGTTAACGATTACCTAGTTCGAGACATCCACGATGTCGTGAGGGCAGACTGAGACAGTCGCTCACAAAATAGGGCATGATCCTTATTCCTTAGAAGCCCTTAGTCTCTCACAAGGCCGCCCGAATGGAGTACTGAATCCAGGGGTTTGACAACTACCAAAACCAGTCAAAGGTGAGTGGCACCTTTGGAGAACATAGTGCGTCTTGAAGGGCACGTTGTGTAATTAAAAAATTGAATAAAAGGCGAGTGACACCCTTGGAGAGATGAGTGCATCTTGAAGGGAACATCGCCAAAATAAAACTTGAGTCAAAGAATTCTAGGTGGCCCAGAAAACAAAGAGAGAATAATTAAACCTTGTAAAATCTTTAAGCATTGCAGGCTTTAATTAATTAAGGATTGAAATTATTATTTATGAATCCCCAAATGAAAGTCTAATCCTTTTTAAAACTTAAGCCTAAGTCTAAGCTTGGTGATAATACTAAAACTAAATTACAAATAAAATGAAATAGGAAAGAGGTAAGTCAATTCAAGAAATTAAGAAAGATGCAATAAGTCTAAAGAATTAATACAATACACATGTGTGCATAAAATGCCAAATTGGAAATTAAGATAAGAAAGGAATAAAGCATAAAAGCAATGTGTACACATAGAAATATATCTAGAGTCTAGTTAACGCTAGTCTAACTAGAGAAGAATCCTATTTTAACTCAACTCAGATTTAGAAATGCATCAGTCATTAATTGAGAATAGGGGGAATAAAGGGACAACTAGGAGTGATTTAAGAAGTGCTTTTAGGAGGGGTGAGGGAAATTGAATTAAATTAAAATAAATTGTGGATTTACTTATGAAACTAAGGGAAAAGGTGACAAGTGTACGAGGGAAAGTAATTCTAAATTATCTAATTAAAAAGTGAATTAAATGTCCAAGTGGGAATTTTCATTGAGGAAACTCCTATAAAAAATTGGTCTGATCAGAGTCGAGGACGCACTAGTTATGGGTAATGTTATGCTGCATAATTTTTGACTAGTTTTACTTGTGAGAGTTGGAATGCCCATCTTGAGAGAGAGTGGTGGATCTACCTTGCGAGGCAATATGGGAGCTAGAGGATTCTTGGTTTTGTGTGTGCGTGGCCCTTTTGTGGATCGGGGGGCTAAGGGGGAAGAAGAGTACCCCTAGCATTGGATGGGAGGTATTGGCGAAGTCTCAAAGATTAGTGAGCGAGAGTTTGGAAGGATCACCAGTGCTGAAGAACATCACCAATTCCTTCGTCGCCAGTTATGATATTCTGTTTTAGATTTGAAATTTTGATAAGATTAATTGTATTGAGTTTAATTTTCAAATCGCCATGAACTATCAACAAAAAATTGATATCAAATTGTATTAAAACAAATTATGTAAGCACACCTTCCCATCCGATATCTAGGCCTTAGTTTTGTTGGTGGATATTATATGGAGTATTATGTGATTGGTATTATTGAATTTAATGGTGCATAGGGTTTATAAATTTCCGTGTAAGAAATATGTTTGATGTTGAAATGTAAGTTTCTCAATTGTTGTGTGTTGGAATAAGAATTCTACATCGCCACCAACTTCACCTTCAACATAGTGTAACATAACTTTACTTAGTTGTATGTCCTTCCTAGTTCTTTACGATTTCCATTGCTAGCTTGGTCAGATCACCCACTAAAATTTTGGAATTGTTAATCATTGCTAACAATCTACACCCCAATTTCGAATTTCTCCTTGGCCTTCAACCCTCGTTGATTGGGTTCATTCCTGGAGATCCTTTCTTATCCTCTGGGGTAGATCGATGTCTTTAATTGGAACCCAGACTAGTGTTAATACTAGGTGCATCGAAAACAAACTTCCTTCCCGAGTAACACTCTCTAGTGTAGTTGCTGCCATTAAGTTTTAGATTTAGATTGATTTAAATATCCCTCTGATCCTTGCCACGAATTACCCAATTGGGTTTACTCTCGGGCGAATTCCCTGCCAGTCTAATTTTTGATCCGTCGAGTATTTTGAAGGGACGCCGAACAATCTATAAATTTGAATCCATTGATGTTCCTTTGCGGTATATCAACGAATTTGTTGTGCACGCCTTAATCTCGAGTGTGCAGGTGACCTTAAAAATAGATTATTATTATTATTATATGGATACATTGATTGTTCTTACTTAATGAATACCACCCTTATAGATATTTTTATACTAAAATTTACGATTAAATGGTATCAACCTATAGTAGTTCACCTGAGTAGGATTTTACTTAATGAGAAGGAAATGGATTAATGATTTTGAAATGGATTAATGATTTTAACATATCGACATTCCTGGTGAAATAAATCCCTACCTATGTGTTTAAGAGGTTAAATTTTTCTCTAAATAAAAATAACATGGTTGTCTAGTGTACCCAATTTGATGATCAAGCTAAGAGCTACCCCTATCCTTACACAATCTGATGTACAGATAATGTATCTAATATTGCAGGAGACTGCTTGGAAAATTTTAAGACTATCTTAATGGAGGGTTTAAGTAATCTTTCGCTCATGAATATATCATGGTAATTGGCTAATAGTTATACAATTTTTAAATGCATTATGTATGGTAATGAGAAGTTTTCTTATGGTTCCCTATTGGATGATTCTTAGTATTGCTTCGCAATGGGCCAATTTTTAGTAACTCATCATCTAATGTGAATGATCCATTACCATAATGATTTTATTTAGGTTATGTGTTAGGTTATATATGGACATAATAATTGTTGTTGAGGTTTTTACATGATGTTGACATGAATTGGTTAGGCCTTAACAACCACCACCCTTGATGTTAAGAAATAGATCTGTATTTTCCACTAAGATTGTCATGGGATATTGTGGTTCTTATTAATATTATGTACTATTTTCTTATTTGAGATTATGATTAAGCATTGCTTGAATGATTGATTAAGTAAATTAGATTACTTGCGCATCTCGAAATTTATGTTGACGCCTGATTGTTTTAATAACTAGATTACTCTGGCGCCATTAAATAACATTGATGTATGGTTGTTTTAGAAATTAGTTTACCTTTGCGCTATGAAATTAATGTGATGTATGATTGGTTTTGTGATTAGATTACTTGCGCCATGAAGATAAAGTTGACGATTACTCTTGTGCCATTAATTAAGTTGATGTATGATTTTTTTAGAATTTGTTTACTCTCATGCCATTAAATAAAGTTGAAGTGTGTTTGTTGTAGTAGTTAGATTTCGCTTGCGCCATGTGATAATGTTGATGTATGGCTGATAATCTAGACTAGAGTTATGCGATGTGCTTGATTAAGGGATTTATACACCTCCTTGTTTCTTAGAACAATCACCAGCCCTGGGACCTTAGGTGGTCAAAATCAATCAGATGAATCCTGGGCTTGAGTGTTTTTTATGTGTCCTGGAGGTCCTAACCTTGCAGGGTAGGTTGGGGTAGTTCTTTTAATGTTCAATGACTTGGTTGATTATTTATTGTGTTTTTCTTTAGATGATCCTGAGTTGTTGATTATGTCGTTATTAATGTATGATGATCCGTTGATTGAGTCACTGTTTATGTGTTGATTATGTGCCACTTGAATTATGTTAATGCATTGCTTATGTGTCGTTTTAGTTATGATGATGTATCAATTGTGATGCTATTAATTATGTTGTGACAAATTTAATATTAAACTCCTAGTGCAAAAGAAAAAAAATAAAATCTATATCTATATCTATATCTATATCTATATCTATATCTATATCTATATATATATATATATATATATATATATATATATATATATATATATACATTTACCTATTGTACATCATTATTCGTTGTCGTAATGGAGGGGGAGTTACAAACTTGTTAGTGATCATCGATATAAATATTTATTGATTAATCACAACCTTGTCTTGCATTAGTTTATGTTG
>ML819597.1:124022-140742 GCA_009831015.1 Picea engelmannii
TATATATATATATATACATTTACCTATTGTACATCATTATTCGTTGTCGTAATGGAGGGGGAGTTACAAACTTGTTAGTGATCATCGATATAAATATTTATTGATTAATCACAACCTTGTCTTGCATTAGTTTATGTTGAGTTGAATGAACTATTTCTTTAGCCCAATATAAATATTTTATTGGATTCATTATTACGCAGACCCTATTAGCCCCTCGGGACCAAGATCCGCTCACAGTATCATTCTATATGCCCTTCGAGCCGGATCGGCTCCTTCCGATTCTCTTCTGGAATCCCTTTTCAAATCAATCCAGAGGTTCTTTTCTCGCGTTTCACAATCTCGCAAGTTCATGAGTCGTGACCTCTGACTCTTCCTTTGCAATCCCGTGATAACTGAGATCGCGAAATGGTTACAACTCCCCCTTTGTCAGTGCCCTCCTAGCACGACCACCGGTTAGGCTAAGCGCTAACACTTTTTTCCTCTCGTACCTTTGCGAGTCAAAGGCTCGAACCTTCGTTCCCTTTTCTCCTGAGTACCTGAGATGCGATAGGTCAACGGGGTGTTGACTCCTCCAAATATATGACGTGTGTCTTCCGGTCCACTTCTCGGGCCCACCGTGTGGTTCTGCCATGTGTCTCTTAGGTGAAACCTCGACACTTCACGGTTTCGCTTCTCACAACTTCGAGCACCCAAATTTTGGGCTCTCACCCGACAAACCTCCTAGTTCGCGAGATCCTCTGATCTCTAACACCTATCCTCCTCCAATGGATGGCTTAGATTATTCCACAACTTCGATTCTCTCCGCTTCGGGACTTTCGGGACGAAAGTCTCGACCTTATATCCTTCGATATGCGAAACAACGAAATTTTGACACGTCTTCTTCGTGGGTCCCACGATGGAACTTCCCACCTTTTTGGAGTTCTCGAACTTCGCAAATCCGAATGCTAAACCTTCAACTCCTCAACTCACAAAACCCTAAAATGGTCAATGAGACTCTGACCTCTTGGTGAGTATGACACCTGTCCACTCCCAGATGGATGGTCCTGATTCACTTCGCAGCTTCACCACTCGCGAAGTTGAATGACCTCCCTTTCTGACCTCTGATGTCCGAGTCCTCGATAGGGGTGATCTCACGACACATGTCCTTCTTCCGGCAAATAACTCAAATTCCTTCGCTATCTTGGGACTTCACCCTTCACCGCTCTTCACGTGAGGTCTAATCCTCGTGCAACTCTCGAAATATATAACGGCTGTCGGATTATTTGCTTAAGACCTGACAGCTCAGATCATCTCTCCTGTGCACTCTTCCTGTACTGCCTCCTAGACGTGAAAACCTTCAATGGTCCAGATATTTTCAGATCATCTGACAGCAGCAGTTTCTCCTCCCGAGCTTCAACGCTTTTCTTCCTGCACTTGTAAGAACTTCAAGTGTCCCAAAGGCCTCGACCTTTGTCTTCTTTCCTCTGCGAGCTCTTCTACTTGAATCCTCACCTGCGCTCTCAATGATGTTGTTCCTTCTGAGCTTTACTCTTGAATCCTCAAAGGACTCTTTGGCTTCTGTGCTTCTTGCAGAACCTCTGCGTACACAAAGTGTTATCTGTCTTGAGCTTTCTTGTAGCTTCGACCTCCAAGGAAACTCGTCCTTTTTCCTTTCTGCCTCAAATGGAGAATTCAGATGCCCTCCTGGCTATCCTTATACTCAAACAAGTTCTTGCTGAGTCTTTCAGGGTGTTCAGTAACCCTGTGAAAGTCCCCTTTCCTTGGACTCTTCTTCAAATTCAGAACTCAAAGAGTTATTTTCTTTTGTGCCTATCTGCACACTTACTCAATGCCCACTTGGTAGAGCATCCTCTTACAGAACATCCAATAGTTTTGTCTTCTGTGTTCTCCTTACCACTGCTCAATGCCCACTTGGCAGAGCTCTCAGAATTCTTAGTAATTCTGGCTTCTATCTGAACTCACAACAGAGTTCTTCTTTGTACTCTGGCACTTACTCCATACCCACCTGGCAGAGTATCAAGAACCCTTCAGTGGTTCTTGCTTCTTATGAACTCACGGTCGAGTTCTCCTTTCGTGCACTCCTTGCACTGGCTCGATGCCCTGCTGGCAGAGCTTCACAAAATCCTCAGATGATTCTGAATGCAACTGTTTTTTCTCATACACAGCCTTGCCTCCTGAGGTATTCAACAACCTCACAACCTTCTTTGAGTTTTTGACTTCAGTTCTATGCCCACAACACGTCTTTGTCTGAATCCACAGATTCAAGAATGCATCCTCTGTGCATGGCTATTAGAACCCACAACGTTCTATCACACCCTCCTGGTGTGAAGCCTCAAAGACCTTCTCAAACCTAAAAATCAAGAACTCTTGCAATTGCCTAACATACATCTACAACATAAAGTGAACACAATGAAAACATTCACACACAACACAATAATATGCAGGAAAAACTGCTATTTATATTAAAATGGCAAATTCCTGTCTTTACAAGGTGTTCCTAAGCACGTCCTATAACAAGGTATTGAATCCTTCTCTTCTCTATGCTAACTACTAACTAACTCAAAAATGAGATCGAAAAATGATCTTTTACAAGAGGGGCTCTTCGAGCTCTTCTCTCGAATCTACCTACCCTATTCAATGGCATTGAAAGGGTTGTCTAGTCCGCAAATCGGATCTAGATCTCAGCCTTACAAACATTAAAGTCCTATCTACTCTAGTGCCTACACAAAGGAATGGCTTCACGGCTCAACAACCTAAGACATTTAATTACATTCATTCAAATTTTAAATGAGGATTGCACCTCTCTTCAAAACATGATTTTAATTCGCTGATGTGGCTGGCTGGCCGACATGGAGATGATGCTCCTGCATCATACTCCTCAGCGACAAAATTCATGAGCTCCTGCTCATGAGATTTCCTCTCTCAGCTGTGGAAATCCTCCTGGATCCCAGATGAATTTCTAGAGCTGTTCATCTTCTCCATCTCCCTGCTACTGCTGCTCCTGCTTCTGCGCTGCTGTTGCCATCGCTACTACTTCTTCCTCTCTTCTGCTCAGCTTCTTCTCTCTGGCATTTTTTGCTGACTCTACCATCAACCTTATGATCTTCTCGATCACCTCGTCCAGCTTCTCCCGTGGCTGGCTCTGCTCATGCAGTCTCCTCAGCTGCAAAACTTTTCTGTGATTGGGCAGATCACTGTGATCTCCCATGCCATCCTCTTCATCTTCTGTGGCCTCAACCTACCACCCTGCTGCAAAGTTTAGCTCTGTAGTCTTCTTTTGACTAACCTATTGTTCAGTCACCTCCTCTGACAACTGATCTTTTTCCAGTTCTCTTACTGGCCCTGGATTGTTCAGCCAATCCTCCAACATATTTAGCTCCATCTCCCATGGAGTGATTAATCTGTCTGCCTACTCTTTGACTTCTTCTACTACCAGCTTCAGTGTCGTAGCTTCCTCAGCTTCCTGGCTGAAAGCGTTGAGACACCCCTCATAATGTTCATTCTCTCTTTCTTCTTGGGCAACTTCCAAAGTCTGCTCCAATGCTCCTCTGACAGTCTCAGCTGAGTGTCCTGCTCATGCTATTGAATCTATAATATAGATCTCTGCCTCCTCTTGGCCAAATGGTAGGAATATTCCAATTCCCCCAATAATTATAATATTTTCCTGATCTTCCTCTTCTATCAGCTGCATCTGCTGATCCAAGCTCACCTCATAGTTTATGAGACCCTCAGATAGTCTCTTCTTCTCATCCCTGCCCACCTGGAAGATTGGGATTTCCCTTCTACCCTCCTGACAGTCTATGGAATCAACTGATCCCATCTCTGTTCCCTTGCCCTCTTGGAAAATTGGAAACTTTCCGCTACTCTCCTGGCAGTCTATGAGATCTCGCAACGATATCGATTCATTGCCCACCTGGAAATTTGAAATTCCTCAGCTGTCCTCATGACAGTCTGTGAGATTGCACAACGATCTCATCTCTTTGCCCACTTGGAAATTTGGAATTTCTTCTCTGCCCTCCTGGAAGTTCTTAAGATCTTCAGTCGATCCCATTTCATCCTCAGCATCGTTGAAATTTCTCCCAGTCTCTGGTTCACATACCTTAACCCTTTTCTCTGGTCTGTTGAGGTTTTCAGCAGGCCTCAACCACCATTTTAACAACTTACACTGTCTTTTGAACATCAACTCTGGGCTTTTCTTTCCAGCATATCTTCGGCCTTCAGTAGCCATATCGCTGTCCCTGTCTGCTCTCCTGAAAAACCTGCTACTGCCACTCTAAAATCCTGAGTGTTCCAGCTTCTCCCATAGTCCTCCTGACTATTTGTGGACTGTTGCCTACCTGCAAACAATCCTTACAGAGTCTCCAACACTCTATCTTCCTTTGCCTTCACCCTCTGATTGAAATATACAAACAGAGTTCCCACTCTGATACCACTTGACACAGACCCTATCAGCCCCTCGGGACCGAGATCTGCTCATAGGATTATTCTATATCCCCTTTGAGCCAGATCGACTCCTTCAGATTCTCTTCTAGAATCCCTTTTCAAATCAATCCACGGGTTCTTTTCTCGCAGTTCACAATCTCGCAAGTTCACGAGTCGTGACCTCCAACTCTTCCTCTGTGATCCCGCAATAACTGAGATCATGAAATAGTTACAAATCCCCCTTTGTTAGCGCCCTCCTAGTGCGACCGCCGGCTAGGCTAAGCGCTAGCACTTTTCGCCTCTCACGCCTTCGCGAGTCAAAGGCTCGAACCTCCGTTCCCTTTTCTCTCGAGTACCCGAGACGCGAGAGGTCAACGGGGTGTTGAATCCTCCGAATATCTGACGCATGTCTGCCGATCCACTTCCCGGGCCCACCATGTGGTTCTTCCACATGTCTCTTAGGTGAAACCTCAACACTTCATGATTTCTCTTCTCGCAACTTTGAGCACCCAAATTTTGGGCTCTCACCCGGAAAACCTCCAAGTTCGCGAGATCCTTTGATCTCTGACACCTGTCCTCCTCCGATGGATGGCTTAGATTATTCCGTGACTTCACTTCTCTCCGCTTCGGGACTTTCGGGATGAAAGTCTCGACCTTATACACTCCGATATGCGAAATGGTGAAATTCTGACACGTCTTCTTCATGGGTCCCACGATGGAACTTCCCACCTTTTTGGAGTTCTCGGACTTCGCGACTTCGTGAATCCGAATGCTAAACCTTCATCTCCTCAACTCACGAAACCCCAAAATGGTTAATGAGACACTGACCTCTTGGTGAGTATGCCACCTTTCCACTCCCAAATGGACCGTCCTGATTCACTTCGCAGCTTCACCACTCGGGAAGTTGAGTGACCTCCCTTTCTGACCTCTGATGTCTGAGTCCCTGATAGGGGTGATCTCATGACACGTGTCCTTCTTTTGGCGAACGACTCAGATTCCTTCGCTATCTTGGGACTTCGCCCTTCACCGCTCTTCGCGTGAGGTCTAATCCTCGTGCAACTCTCGACAGATCTAACGGCTGTCAGATTCTTTGCTTAAGACCTGACAACTCAGATCATCTCTCCTGTGCACTCTTCCTGTACTGCCTCCTGGATGTGAAAACCTTCAACGGTCCAGATCTTTTCGGATCATCCGACAACAGCGGTTTCTCCTCCTGAGATTCGACACTTTTCTTCCTGCACTTGGAAGAACTTCAAGTGTCCCAAAGGCCTCAACCTTTCTCTTCTTTCCTCTGCAAGCTCTTCTACTTGAGTCCTCGCCTGCGCTCTCAACGACGCTGTTCCTTCTGAGATTTACTCTTGAATCCTCAAAGGACTCTTCGGCTTCTGTGCTTTTTTCAAAACCTCTGCGTACACAAGGTGTTATCTGTCCTAAGCTTTCCTGTAGCTTTGACCTCCAAGGAAACTCATCATTTTTCCTTTCTTCCTCAAATGGAGAATTTAGATGCCCTCTTGAATATCCTTCTACTCAAACAACTTCTTGCTGAGTCTTTCAGGGTGTTCAGTAACCCTGTGAAAGTCCCCTTTCCTTGGACTCTTCTTCAAATTCAGAACTCAAAGAGTTCTTTTCTTCTGTGCCTATCTGCACACTTACTCAATGCCCACTTGGTAGAGCATCCTCTTACAGAACATCTAATAGTTCTGTCTTCTGTGTCCTCCTTACAACTACTCAATGCCCACTTGGCAGAGCTCTCAGAATTCTTAGTAACTCTGGCTTCTGTTTGAACTCACAATGGATTTATTCTGTGTACTCTGGCACTTACTCCATGCCCACCTGACAGAGTATCAAGAATCCTTCAGTGGTTGTTGCTTCTTACAAACTCACAGTTGAGTTCTCCTTTTGTGCACTCCTTGCACTAGCTCGATGCCCTCTTGGCAGAGCTTCACAAACTCCTCAGATGCTTCTGACTGCAACTTTGTTTTCTCATACACAACCTCGCCTCCTGAGGTATTCAACAACCTCATGGCCTTCTTCGAGTTGTTGACTTCAATTATGTGCCCGCAACACGTCTTTGTCTGAATCCGCAGATTCATGAATGCATCCTCTGTGCACGGCTATCAGAACCAACAGTGTTCTGTCACACCCTCTTGGTGTGAATCCTCAAAGACCTTCTCAAACTTGAAAATCAAGAACTCCTGCAATTGCCTAACATACATCTATAGCATAAAATGAACACAATGAAAACATCCACACACAACACAATAATATGTAGGAAAAACTGCTATTTATATTAAAATGGCAAATGCCTGTCTTTACAAGGTGTTCCTAAGCACGGCCTATAACAAGGTCTCGGCTCCTTCTCTTCTCTATGATAACTACTAACTAACTCAAAAATGAGATTGAAAAATGATCTTTTACAAGAGGGGCTCTTTGAGCTCTTCCCTCCAATCTACCTACCCTATTCAATGGCATTGAAAGGGATATCTAGTCCCAAATCGGATCTAGATCTTAGCCTTACAAACATTAAAGGCCTATCTACTCTAATGCCTGCACAAAGGCACAGCTTCACGACTCAACAACCTAAGACATTTAATTACATTCATTCAAATTTTAAATGAGGATTGTGCCTCTCTTCAACATGCGATTTGAATTCGCTGACGTGGCTGACGCGGAGATGATGCTCCTGCATCACATTCACATGATTGGATTTGGGTATATGAAAAATATTATTTTAATAACTATTTATTAAGATTATTTCATTGTATATATGTTTCAACAACTTGTAAGTTGTCAAACTACTTTGAGATTTTACAAGTAAAAATTAACCTTGGGTTCAATCACAGTGTTTTTGCCTTCTTATTACATACTTTGCTCTTGATTAGGAGTAAGACTATCCTTTTTCTTAATCAAGATAGGTTTTCTTTTTTTGTTCACTTGCATCTTAGGATTAATCTACATTTTCATTTAGGATAAATAATTTTCATTCTGTAAGTATACTTTCATAGGAGAAAGCCTCAATGTGGCTAGCCTGAGCCCTAATTTCAGTCACCTTGAGTGGATCATATTTTTCAAAGTAATAACATATAGGTGATTCCTTTCCCTTTGGTTTTTTAATAATAATAATAATCTACTATCATAAACTAACAAGCTGAAGGCCTTGTACATAGACAATTGTACATACAATATAGCTTAGGCTAGTCTTAGGAGAAGGGCAATTGGACCCATAAATCCAGTCAGAATCACCATCCCAAATAGATAAGGGCCTAATTGGGGCCCTGACTAGGTGATTTCCCCAATTTTGAACATGGTCAGTTTTGGACATCAACATTTTTGGTACTAGAAGGAGGGTCAGACTGGAAAACTGGTCTGTTGAGTCATTTATTTTAATTCATTTTATTTCCAATGAATCTATTCCAAACTCCTATTTGGAGATACATTTAAGGATGAGTATCATGCACTACTCCATTAAAGATAATTAAAATCTTTTCAATAAATAAGTTTGATGGTGAGAGTGAAATCACTGCATATGAACATATTGATCATTTTATTCAAAATTGTATTTCTCATGATATAACTCACAATGGTGTTATGTGCAGGATTTTCACCCTGACTTTCAAAGGTCACGTTAAGAAGTGGTGTGAAATATTGTCGGCCGCATCCATTCATTCTTTGGAACAATTTATAGATGAATTTTTACTTTCTTTTGATATTTATGTTTATGATAGATTATGCAGTGGAGTTAATTATCTTAGGATGAAATCGGATGAATTGATAGAAGAATTTTCTACAAGGTTTATCCATCTCTGTTGAAGATTTCCTTTAAATGATTTTCCTTCTATTAATGAATTGTTTCAACAATTGGTTTTTCTTTCCTTGGAACATGATCAATTTGAATCTTGCATTGATACTCATTCACAAATTGATATAAAATATTTAGAAGTTGTAGATAAACATCAATTTTATTCAAATTGTTTCACTTTTATAGATGTTGATTAGGAGGAACATGATACTTTGCAAACTTCTAATTGTTCTTCTCCATCATTATCTTCTTTAATTTTGAATAATGATGAACAAATTTGTTGTGATTTAGAGAATACTATGACCATCTTAACAAAGAAATAGATTCAATCAAAAAGTTGTGTTATTAATATGTGATGCAGGAGCATCATTATCACTCGCGTGGAGAAAGACCCATCAATGTCTAGGAATCTGTACGGGATCTCAATGCTGGCATTTACAACAGATATTTTGAAGACCGCCTTAACTCAATGTCATAATTAATCTTTGAGGCACACTTGAAATCAGGCTGAGAAAATATGGAGGCACGCTTGGAAGATTACAAGAAAAATGGGAGATTCCACGACGACTCTGGAATGCGATTGGTCTAGATAGTCACTAGGATAAGTTTTAGAGTAGACAAGTAGCCAAGGGAAAACCCTAAGAACTCTCTGTAATAAATAAATCTTTGGTACACCCGAATGAGGGGGTTAGTTAGTTGCTAGTCGGTAGTTGGCTGGAATAGAAGTTAGGAGAATATTTTAGTAGTTTTGGGTTGTTCATTTACAGTTGTAACCATTTTTCACTTATGAATATAACATAGGAAAACTGATCCAATGCATGGTGTGAACATTGTTTGCAATTCTCTGTATTGTGTTTTCATGAATGAATGAATGAATATAATTTTGAGTAGATGGAACTGTGAATGTTAGGATAAGTTTCAATTGTTTCTCTTTTGTGGAAGTAGTGCAAGGAGTGCACACAGAACGCAAGGAGTGAATTAACATAATTTGTTTCGGTTCCGAAGCTCAAAAGCGATAATACAAAACTTTCCGTTTGCAAGGAGTGAAAAGAGGTTGGTGCAAGGCGTGCAAAGTCATCCAGAAGAATCAAAACCTTGCGTAAGATATCGTGCAAGGAGTGCACAAATCCAAGATTCGACTAAGTGTCGAAGAGACTCTACATAAGTCGAAGAACGGAGAAGGGGAACTCTAGGAAGGTGAGAGGAATTTCTCTTCGAGAAATCCTTCAGAATCTGAGTTATTGAATCCCTGAAACGCAAGGTGCAAGGTGTGCGTGGGAAGTCAAAGTCTTCAGAAGACCAAGATTATGAGGAATAACACTTTGCATAAGTGCTAAAGGATCCAAGAATCAAACTCGTTGAAGGAGCAAAGGTTCGAAACCTTTGAACACCCAAAAGATCTTCTAACTCTAAAGATAGCGTGAGCACTAGGGGGAAAAGACCTCAGTCGTTCAATCTGAATGCTAGAGAATCATAACCGCCCATCAGGAGGGACACGTGCCGAACGACCAAAGTTTCCCTGACTCGCATTGTGGAGAAGTTAGAAGGCGGAGCACTAAGAACTCACGAAGCCCGAATCCACGACTTGATCTGAGTCGTTGGATCTAGGAGAGATTTGGACCGTTGATTTTCCAGGGTGAAATATCGACATTTTAGGGATCGGAGGATCAAAGGTGACAAGTCTTTCAAATTTGTGAAGTGTGAAGTCCCAAAATCATCGTGACCGTCAGATGTGAGGAGGGATCTAGACCATTGACCCAAAGTAATCACAATTTCGGCGATCAGGAGAACCGAGGCAAGGAAACTTCGAAGTCACGAAGTGCGAAATGTCGATTTGATCGTAGCCGTCGATCAAGGGAAGATCTAGACCGTAGATCTCGGGTCATTGTGATTTTGGCTATTGGGTGAATGGAGGTAGAAACACTCCCAGGGTCACGAAACACGAAATCGCGACGCGCCATTCTCTCTAGCGTGTGGTCACCGCCAATGGTCACAAGGTTGAAAGGGCTTAGCAGAGAGGAGCTAGCACCCATTTGGTGTTGAGGTTTGAACAACACTTGGGAGAGAATCCACGGGTCTTAGGTGATCTACGCATTCAAAGAAAGGACCTGTGTAAGTGGGTTCGAGGTCTGGCAGAGACCCGAAGAGTCAATCAGACTCAGTATCTTGATTGATCCTAGACCGGGAGGTTATGCAACCCTTAGGAGAGAAATGGGGGTCCGCACCAAGTGGTTTCAGAGCTGAAGTTTTTCTTGCAGACAACAAGAAAAATAAAGGAGACAAAAGAAAGGAGAAAAAAGAACTCTATGTTGTACTCTGTGTGTGATAGATATTCAACACAATTCCACCAAGGAGATGAGTGGAACCACCTTTGGCCAATCAAGTTGTATAAAGGGAGATGCGAGAACTCCATGAAATATTAGAGGCAATGGACGCAGCGCAGAGATGAGCACCTGATGTTGGAGATGTCAGCGATCCAGAGAGCGAAGAAGTAGTGGGAGAAAATGTCATCAGAGAAGCTGCAGGAGAGGATGTTGATGAAGAACACTTGCTAAGAGTAGTTTCCAGATTGGGAGGCAGAGCCAAGATGGAGGTCCCAATGTATGAAGGCAATTTAGATGCCGAAGAGCTATTGGATTGGATAATATCCATGGAAAAATATTTCGACTACGAGGATGTCGATGAAGAAAGAAGGGTGAGACATGTTGTCACTAGACTAAAGGGACATGTAACGCTGTGGTGGGATGAACTGCAGGATGAAAGGAGAAGTAAAGGAAAGAAGAAGATAAAGAGCTGGGACAGAATGGTAGCCAAGCTAAAGGCTAAGTTCATGCCCAAGGATGATCAAATCAATCTGTTCAGGAAAATGCAGAACCTGAGATAGAAAGGGAGGACAGTTAAGGAGTACACCTAGGATTTCTATAGGCTGAACATCAGAACTGGACAAATAGAGAGAGATGAAGAAATTTTTTCCATATATATAAATTGCTTGAGATATGAAATCTAGGATGAGTAAGGAAAGTGGAGGATGCTTATTAGTTTGTGCTGAAGGAAGAGGAAAAGTTGGCTAGAAAACAAAGTCAGGGAGGGAGAGGTAAAATCTCGGTCCCAAGCAAAAGCAAGGGATTTACCCATGACAGAGCACATAAGTCTAAGGACGAGAATGAGAAACCACACAATCACTCGGAAAGAGGAGGAAGTTCCTGAGAAAGACAGGGTGGTGGAAGAAATTATTCCAGAGGAAGAGGAAGAAGAGGAGGAGGAGATGTGAGATGTTATGCCTGTGGAAAGACAGGACACATGTCTTGGGAATGCCCCAAGAAAAATAAATAAGGAGGAGGTGAAGATCACATTTCAGAAGCACAACGAAGAGATGTTGAAGCAGAAGGAGAAGAGGATGGAAGATCCATAATGTTGAGGAAAGTTCTCTTAAAACCAGAGGTAGAAATTGAAAGGTCGGTGTAGAGGAACAATCTCTTCAGAACATCTTGCAAGACTAAAAACATAGTATGCAAGGTGATAATTGACAGTGGGAGCACTGATAACTTAGTATCCATGGAGATGGTGGAGAAATTGGAACTGGAGACAACTGCACACCCGAATCCATACAAAGTCTAAGGGTTGCAAAAAGGACACCAGGTAATGGTTACTAAACAATGCTTGGTTGAATTTAAGATAGGAGGATATAGAGATGAAATTCTGTGTGATGCAATTCCCATGGATGTATGTCATATTCTGTTGGGAAGACCATGGTAGTTTGACATGAATGTCATTCACGATGGGAGAAAAAATACATACACATTAGAGAAGAATGGTAGGACACACATGTTGCTGCCAATAGAGGAGAAGAGAGTGAAAGAGGAGGCCAACACAAGCATACTTCTCATGAGTGGGAAGGAACTCCTGAAAGAGGTCAAGGAAGAACAAGAGATGCAGTTTTTTGTGGTGAGGAAACCCAAAGTTATCCTTACAAGTAATTCGATGGAGGATTTGCTTGAAGAATTTCATGAATTGTTGGATAATTTTGCTGACATAGTGGCAGATGAGCTTCTTAACTCATTTCCACCCATCAGAAGTATCAGTCATCATATTCACTTGATACTAGGAGAAAGTTTTCCAAACAAAGAAACATACAAGTTGACACCTCGAGAGAATGAGGAAGTGAAGAACCAAGTCCAAGAATTGTTATACAAGGGTTTGGTCAGAGAGAACATGAGTCCATGTGTAGTACCAACTATGTTGATTCCAAATAAATATGGAGGATGGATAATGTGTATAGACTCAAGATCCATTAACAAGATCACCATCAGGTATAGATTCCCTTTACCGAGAATGGATGGTTTAATGGACTGTTTAAGTGGAGAAAATTTCTTTTCGAAAATATATTTGAAAAGTGGATATCACCAGATTAGAATGAGAGAGGGTGATGAGTGGAAGACAACCTTAAAGACAAATGAAGGTTTCTATGAATGGCTTGTTATGTCATTTGTCTTAACAAATTCCCCAAGCACTTTTATGAGGCTGATGAATGAAATACTGAAAGATTTCATTGACAAGTTTGTGGTTGTGTATCTGGATGATATACTAATCTTTAACAGGACTAAAGAAGAGCATTTGAGGCACCTGACATTAGTGATGAGAAGACTACAACATGAGAAGTTGTTGATAAATCTGAAGAAGTCCTCTTTTATGAAGACATAATTCATTTACTTGGGTTTTGTGATCTCTTCAAATGAACTGAAGATGGGTCCAGAGAAGGTGAAAGCATAAAAGAATGGCCATCACCAAGGAGCATGTTTGAAGTAAGGAGATTCCATGGATTAGCAAGATTCTATAGGAAATTCATCAGAGACTTCAGTGGAATTTGTGTGCCAATGATGGACACTATGAAGAAGAAGCACAAGTCTTTTAAATGGACAGAGGAAGCCGAGAGGAGCTTCAATATACTAAAGGAGAAAATAACAGAATGACCAATTCTGGTCTTACCGAATTTTGAGAAGACATTTCAGGTGAGATGCGATGCAAGTGGAGTTGCAATTGGAGCAGTCTTGAGCTAGGACAACATACATGTTTCCTATTTCAGTGAGAAACTGAATGAGACCAAGAGAAAATAATCCACATATGACAAGGCATTTTATGCCATAATTCAAGCCTTGAAGAAATGGAGACATTATCTTGCCCCACAGGAATTTGTCTTGTATAGCGATAACCAGGCTTTACAATTCATAACCAGGCAGGAAAAATTGAATAAGAGGCATGCAAAATGGGTTGCGTTTATGAATAATTTTACTTTTGTCATAAAACATATTGTCGGGAATGCTAACAAGGTTGTTGATGCATTAAGCAAGAGATGTTTGATTCTATAGGAATTTCAGGTGAAGACCTTGGGGTTTGAACACCTTAAGGACATGTATTGTGATGACACAGATTTCAAGGAAGCATATGAAGCATGTGTGAACCTTGTGCTAAGAGACAGAAGCTAGTGGACATAGTACATGGTTCAAGAGGGATTGTTGTTCACGGGGAATTAGTTGTGCATACCAAAAACCTCAATGAGGGATAACCTTTTGAAGGAAAAGCATAGTGGAGGATTGGCTGGACATTTCAACCATGATAAAACGTTTGCACAGTTGAGAAGTTCATACTATTGGCTATGTGTGAGAACATAAGTGCTGAAGTTTGTGAATAGATGTAGAATTTGCCAACATGCAAAAGGGAAGAGACTGAACACTAGATTGTATCAACCATCTCCAATACCAGAGAGGCCTTGGGATGCAATAAGCATGGATTTTGTGTTGGGGATACCAAGAACGCAAAGAGGATTTGATTCCATATTTGTGGTGGTGGATAGATTTTCAAAGATGGAACATTTTATCCCATGCCAGAAGACTAGTGATGCAACACATGTTGCAAATCTGTTTTTCAAGGAAGTTGTAAGACTTCACGGCCTACCCAGAAGCATTGTCTCGGACAGAGACACAAAATTTGTTGATCACTTTTGGAGAAAACTGTGGAAGAAGTTGGGGACATATGTTGGGTATGTGTTATATTCTTTGCATGTGTGTGTGTGGGCGCATTGGGTATGTGTTATATAGCGTATTTTGCTATTTTTAGAGGTTTTGTAAATTAATCCAGGATTAAGGGATTAGGGTTTTGGTATCTACAAAATACCTAAAAACATTGTATATATATTGTATGGTGAATGGTGAAATTCGATATAATGAATATAAGAAAGGTTTTCCCAGTTGAGGGTTTCCGATATAAATCTCTGTGTACTATGTGAATGAGCCATTAATTAATTTTTGTTTTTCTTAAGAATCTATATGCATTGCTTTAGTTCATAGGTTTAAAACTTACATGTGGTATCAGAGCTTGTTTTTGGCTTCAGAGGGACGCATTTTTTTTTAGGGTTTGGCTTGGTCTTGATAGATCAAAGTTTATCTTGGGTCTGTGATAAACTTGGGTTTAGTGGGAGATTTTGCAGTGGTGATTTGAGTGCATAAAGAGGAATGGCGAGTTATTCTAGAATCAAGATAGAGAAGTTCAACGGTAAAAACTTTGAGATATGGAAGCTGAAGATGGAGGAACTTCTTGTAGACAAAGAACAATGGATCACTGTGGACCCTGGTACACAACCAACTGGTACGCAACCTACTGGAACACAGATGACTAGTACACAACCTACTAGTGCACAAACTACTAGTACACCACCTACTAGTATGTCGAAGGAATATTGGGAGAAGTTGGAAAGGAGAGAAAGGAGTACTATTAGACTCTGCCTAGAAGATTCGGTGTTTTTGAATATCTCAGGAGAATATACAGCCAAGGAACTATGGGATAAGTTGGGGAATTTGTATCAATCAAAGTCCCTGGTAAACAAGTTGTTTCTTTGAAAGAAGTTGTATCATCCTAGGATGGAAGATGGAGATTCTGTGAAAGAACATCTAAATGCCTTTAATACTTTGTTAAGTCAACTTGGCTATGTTAATATTACGATTGTAGAGGAAGATAAGTGTATTACTTTGTTATGTTCTTTGCCAGACTCTTGGGATAATCTGGTTGTAGCAATAGGTAGTACCACTCAATCTACATTGAAGTATGAGGATGTAGTTGCATCCTTTTTATCTGAAGAGATGAGGAGAAAAAGCATGGATGGTCACAACACAGATGATTTATTTATAAGAGGGCGTACCCAAGACAAGAACCCTGGTAAGCCTTCGGGGTGGAGATCTAAATCTACAGGTAGATCTAAGTCTCTAGGAAAATCTTTGAGGAAATGTTGGAAGTGTGGTAAAATAGGGCATTACAAGAAATATTTCAAGTCTAAGAAGGTTGAAAAACCAAAGGGATTTAATAATACCTCTTTCACAGAGGTGAAAACCTCCACTGAAGAAGGAGGTGATGTTTACCTGGAATCTACAAGTACGCATGCAGACTGTGATGTATGGTTGATCGACTCAGGTGCATCATACCATATGAATCCTCACAGGGAGTGGTTCTCTGAATATGAATAATATGATGGTGGTGATGTATTCCTAGGAGATGACTCGACATAAAAAATCTTGGGACATGGAAGAGTTAAGTTGCTGCTAAAAGACAAAAGGATTAGAACTCTCCCCGGGGTTCTGCACATTCCAAAACTAGCCAGGAGCTTAATATCTATAAGCAAGATGGAAGATGCAGGAGTAATCCGGATTTATGTAGGAACACAATGAAATACATAAACACAGAGATGCAACAGAAATAAGACTTCATTTGATTAATAACAAATGACTGAAATATGCTTACAGACATAATGGAAATAAACTAGCTAGGGCGTTGGTAGCTTATCTTTGAGAAGAGATGTGGCGGATACTAGCCTCTAAACTGTGTTACAATGAGGCTCGAAGGCCTATTATTATTGAGAAACAATGGAAAACCCTAAACATCCAAATACCTAACCCTAGGAGATGAAACGCCAAGACTATGGGCCCCGTTTGGGTAAGTTGGTACATCAACTTCTCGGGGACGTAACTTTGGCATACGATCTCTGTTTGACGCGTTCTATACCTCGTTAGAAACATCTATCCGAGGAATACAACTTTTGGGTGAGAAACATTGTTCAATGATCCATGTTGCTCCCTGTTTTCCAAAAAAAAGTCGTTTAAGGCCTCGAAACGACTCCGGAAGTTTAAGACCCGAAAAACTGCTAAAAATAGTAAACTGTGCGGAAACTGAAAAACTGAAAGAAGAAATGGTGGGGGTCCAAGTGGAATAGGTGGGTGGCCACCAATATCCACCTGGATCATTCCTCCCCCGTTAGGAAGCAATGGTCCCGATTGCGTTGAGTTCCTCCATGAGATGAGGAAACTTCTGGTGAACTTGGTCCCTGGTGAGCCATTTGCCTTGGTGAAGGAGTTGGCCTGCTTTGACAACTCGATATAGTGGTATCCTTTGTTTTCGGGTGTGCTTGATCTATGTATCCATGATCTGATCAGTTCTGGCTTGTTCCATGCAGTC
>ML819597.1:147209-158613 GCA_009831015.1 Picea engelmannii
AAGGCTCTGGTAGAAAATCAGACAGAGAAGAAAATAAAGGTATTGAGAACAGATAATGGTGGAGAATTATGTGGAAATGAATTCGAAGAATTATGTAAGAAGTGTGGTATAGCAAGGCAGAAGACTACTCCATACACTCCTCAACATAATGGAGTTGCAGAAAGGATGAACATCACACTGATGGAAAAATCAAGGAGCATGCTCAACAATGCTGGGTTAGGACAAGAATTCTGGGTAGAGGTAGTGGGTACATCATGTTACCTGGTCAATCGATCACCTTCATCAAGATTGGATGATAAAACTCCACATGAGGTATGGTCTGGAAAGAAACCCTCTCTTCAACATCTTAGAGTGTTTGGTTGTGATGCTTATGTACATGTTCCAATGGAAAATAGAAGTAAGCTAGATAAAAAGGCTGAAAATTGTATCTTTATTGGTTATAAAGATGGTGTGAAAGGTTATAAGCTTTGGAACCCAGAAACCCAGAAAATTGTTTATAATCGAGATGTTGTTTTTAGAGAGGTAAAATATGTTTCCAAACAAGAATTCCTACCAACGCAAGATGAACCTGAGAAAATAGAGCTTGAGTTGGATGATGCAAAATCTGAATCATCTGAACAAGAGGAAGCAGAAGAAGAAGAAGAAGAACCTCATACCTCAGTATTGAGGACATCAGTGAGAGATAGAAGGAAACCAGAAAGGTGTAAATTCTAACCTTGTACAATGTCTACTGTAAACAGATATTCAGAAAAGAATAGAAAAGAGACAATGGCAAATGCAAACATTACACAGAGATTTTTCCCCTGGAAACCCAAATCGGAAAAACCAACATATATTATATTCATACATTGTGTTACATTGTTTACAATACAACATACATATAGGAGCCAGCGACATCCAAAACCCTAACCCAATGACATGGATTAGTCCAAAACCCTAATTCCTTAACCGGAAATAGAAAACCATCGGCAAAAAACCATGTGCCGAAAAACCACCTAAATATCATGTGGTCCCGAAAATATGTTGTCCTGGTAATATGTCGTCCCGGTGCGAAAAACAAATTCGGGGGTGCTTCGCCCGAACCCCCACGCAGGGGGGGCCTAGCGCCCCTCCCTCTAACCCCCTTGCACACCCGACGCAGACGCTCAGACACTGTTACTCGTGCAAAGAATATAACACATACCCAACAAAATGTATAGTCCACCTGATTTTTGTTCCAATTTTGCTTTATCTATTACTGATGATGATCCCAGAACTGTCAGGGAAGCAGTGAATTCAGAGGATAGTAAACTCTGGAAGAAGGCCATGGTTGAAGAAATGGATTCCTTGGATAAGAATGAGGCATGGGATATAGTTGAGTTGCCAGCTGGAAGAAAATAGGTTAGTAGCAAATGGTTGTCCAAGAAGAAGTTTAATGCATAAGGTAAAGTGGAGAAATACAAAGCTCGATTAGTAGCAAAAGGTTATTACCAAGTAGAGGGAATTGACTTTGGTGAGATTTTTTCTCCTGTTTCTAAGTTAAATTCTATTAGATTTATTTTATCTATTGCTATTTCTTTTGATCTTGAAGTGGAACAGATGGATGTGAAGACAACATTCCTACATGGAGATCTGGAAGAAAAAATCTACATGAAGCAACCAAAAGGCTTTGTAGTGAAGGGAAAGAAAGAGTTGGTTTGTAAGCTAAAGAAGTCACTATATGGTCTAAAGCAATCACCTAGGATGTGGTACCAAAAGTTTGACACATACATCCTTGATTGGGATTTGTAAGAAACAAGGCTGGTCACTATGTATATTCCAAGCAGGTTGGTAATCACTTCATGTATGTAGTGTTGTATGTTGATGACATGTTGTTGGTAGGAAATAACATGGATGTTATCAAGGAGGTGAAATCACAGCTATCCTCCAAATTTGACATGAAGGATCTCGGTGCTGCTAACTTTATTCTAGGAATGGAGATTAAAAGAGATCGTGCAAACATGAAACTCTGGTTGAATCAGAGAAAATATGTTGAGACGATATTGCAAAGGTTTAATATGCATGGAAGTAAACTGGTCAAGGTCCCTATTCCTATAGGTGTAAAGTTATCTGCAGATCAGTGTCCCAAGACACATGAAGAAGAAGAAGACATGTCCCATGTTCCATATGTCAGTGCAGTTGGCAGTTTGATGTATGCAATGGTCTGTACTAGACCAGACATTGCACATGCAGTGGGAGTTTTGAGAAAGTATATGTCAAAACCAGGGAAGGAACATTGGACAACAGTAAAGAGGGTCTTCAGGTATCTTCGTGGCACTACCAGTTATGGATTATGCTACCAAGGAAGACCGGGATTAGATAGAGTGGTGAACATACATGGCTTTGTTGATGCAGACTGGGTTGGATATCTAGATCGCAGAAGATCTACAAGTGGGTATGTGTTTAACCTATTTGGAGGAGAAATCAGTTGGATGAGAAAAAGACAGGCTATAGTGGCACTTTCAACTACAGAAGCTGAATAAATGGCAGCCACTCATGCAAGCAAGGAAGTAGTATGGTTACAAAGATTGTGTTCAGGTATTGGGTTGGTATAACAAGCAGTGAGATTAGATTGTGACAGTTAGAGTGCAATCTTCCTGGCAAAGAACCCAACTTATTATTTGAAGACAAAGCATATTGATGTTCAGTATCACTTTGTGAGAGACATGGTTGAGGAAAAGAAGGTGTTGCTGGAAAAGGTTGACACTTTGAAGAATGTTGCAGATTCATTGACAAAGTCTGTAAGAATAGAAAAGTTCTCTTGGTGTAGAGTAAAAATGGGCATTGTTACCCTGGATTGTTGACTATATAATCCCCTGGACCCCTGGATGCAAAGAAAAAAACAAGTGAGAGAATGTTGGGTATGTGTTATATTCTTTGCATGTGTGTGTGGGCATGTTGGGTATGTGTTATATAGCAGATTTCACTATTTTTAGCGATTTTGTAAATTAATCCCAGATTAAGGGATTAGGGTTTTGGTATCTATGGAATACCTAAAAACATTGTATATATATTGTATGGTGAATGGTGAAATTCGATATAATGAATATAAGAAAGGTTTTCCCGGTTGAGGGTTTCCGGTATAAATCTCTGTGTACTATGTGAATGAGCCATTGATTAATTTTTGTTTTGCTTAAGAATCTATATGCATTGCTTTACTTCACAGGTTTAAAACTTACACCATATTTTTCCTTCAGTTCATCTTATCACCCTCATACAAATGGACAGACTGAGGTGGTAAAAAGAAGTTTGAGAAACTTATTAAGGAGTCTGGTCACTGAGCACCATAACCAGTGGGATCGGATTATACCACAAGTAGAATTTGCATACAATGATTCACCAAACAAGAGCACTGGGAAGAGTCCATTCCAAATATTGTATGGAATGCAACACAGGGGAGTATCTTAGTTGAGAGACTTGGAACAGAGTGAGATTAGGAGCACAGGAGCAGAAGAGTTTGCTGCAGACATGCAGAAGCTCCATAGCCAGATCAGAGGACAGTTGCAGAGTTCTAACCAAGAGTATAAACACAGAGCTGATCAACATCGCAGAGAAATTCAATTTGAAGTAGGAGATCAGGTTCTGGCACATATCAGAAAAGAGAGTTTCCCTAGGGGAACATATAATAAGTTAAATATGAAAAGGATAGGACCATGTAATATCTTGAGGAAGTTTGATGCAAACGCCTACGAGATTGAGCTTCCAGATGATGTGGGCATATCACCCATATTCAATGTTTCAGACCTGTATCCTTACAGGAAAGATGAAACAGAGGGGTCAGAAGATCAAGAGAAGATCTAGTGGGAGAAACAAATTCCTGTAGCAGATAACCCCCAAATGGAGAAGATCATGGATCAGAGGATCGGTAAAAAGACCAGGAAGAATACCTATTTTGAATATCTTCTAAGTGGAAGGGATACTCAATAGAATATGCTAGTTGGGAAAATGAAGCTACTATCTAGAAGCATGGAAAGTAAGTGCAGGAGCTCATGGATAGGAGTCCATGAATTTTTTTCAAGGGGAGTAGGATGCAGGAGCATCGTTGTCACTCGCACGGAGCAAGACCCATCAACGTCTAGGAATCTGTATGGGAGCTCAACACTGGTAGTTACAAAAGAAATTTTGAAGACCGCCTTAACTCAACACCATAATTAATCTTTGAGGCACGCTTGAAATCAGGTCGGGAAAATATGGAGGCACGCTTGGATGATTACGAGCGAAATGGGAGAATCCACAATGACTCTAGAATGCGACTGGTCTAGATAGTTGTTAGGATAGGTTTTAGAGTAGACAAGTAGCCAGGGGGAAACCCTAAGAACTATCTGTAATAAATAAAGGTTTGGTATGCCCGAATGAGGGGGTTAGTTAGTTTCAAGTCGATAGTTGGCTGGAATAGAAGTTAGGATAAGTTTCTAGTCGGTAGTCACTTATGAATACAACAGAGGAAAATTGATCCAATGCATGGTGTGAACATTGTTTGAAATTATCTGTATTGTGTTTTCATGAATGAATGAATGAATCTCATTTTGAGTAGATGGAACTTTGAATGTTAGGATAAGTTTCAATTGTTTCTCTTCTGTGGAAGTAGTGCAAGGAGTGCACATAAAACGTAAGGAGTGCGTTAACGAAATCTATTGTGCAAAGAGATTGGTGCAAGGCGTGCACAGTCATTCGCAAGAATCAAAACCTTGAATAAGATCTGGTGCAAGGAGCGCACAGATCCGAGATTCGACTAAGTGTGAAAGATTCTCTACAGAAGTCAAAGAACGGAGAAGGGGAACTCCAGGAAGGCGAGAGGAATTTCTCTTCGAGAAATATTTCGGAATCTGAGTTATCGAATCCCTGAAACGCAAGGTGTGCATGGGAAGTCGAAGTCTTCAGAGACCAAGATCAAGAGGAATACCACTTTGCATAAGTGCTAAAGGATTCAAGAATAAAACTCGTCGAAGGAGAAAAGGTTTGAAACCTTTGAACACCCAGAAGATCTTCTAACTCTGAAGATAGCGTGAGCGCTAGGGGGAAAAGACCTCAGCCGTTTGATCTGAACGCTAGAGAATTAGAACCGCCCATCAAGAGGGACACGTGGCGAACGACCAGTGTTTCATTAACTCACATTGTGTAGAAGTCAAAGGGTGGAGCACTAAGAACTCGTGAAGCCCTAATCAGCGACTTGATCTGAGTCATTGGATCCAGGAGAGATCTGGATCGTTGATTGTCCAAGGTGAAATATCGACATTTTGGGGATCGAAGGATCGAAGGTGACAAGTCTTTCAATTTTGCGAAGCGTGAAGTCCTGAAATCATCATGACCCTTAGATGTAAGGAGGGATCTGGACTGTTGACCCAGAGTCATTGCAATTTCGGTGAACGGGAGAACAGAGGCAAGGAAACTCCGAAGTCGTGAAGCGCGAAATGTTGATTTGATCGCAGTTGTCGATTAAGGGATGATTTGGACCGTAGATCTCGGGTCATCACGATTTCGGCTATCAGGTGAATGGAGGTAGCAACACTCCCAGGGTCACGAAATGAAAAATCGTGATGGGCCATTCACTCGAGCACATGGTCACTGTCGGTGGTCACAAGGGAGAAAGGGATTAACAGAGAGGACTTAGCACCCGTTTGGCATTGAGGTTCAAACAACGCTTTGGAGAGAAGCCGTGGGTCTCAGGCGACCTGTGCATTCGGAGAAAGGACCTGTGTAAGTGGGTTCGAGGTCTGGCAGAGACCCGGAGAGTCAATCGAACTCAGTATCTTGATCGATCCTAGACCGGGAGGTCGTGCATCCCTTAGGAGAGAAAGGGGGGTCTGCACCAATATGGAACAATTTTCTCATAGTTGGAATGATGATAATCAAGATGAATTTATGGGAGATTCTATTATTGATCACTCTACTGATCCTCCATCAAAATCAATTTTTGAATCTTCTCATTTTGATAAATCTTTTGATATGCTCTCATATTTACCTTTTAATAACGAACTTAATTTTATTTTAAATGATTATTTGTGTTCAATAGAGCATATCACGAATATTAATCAAGTTATGCTACAAGAAGAGACTAATACACAATGTTCAAAATTGCAACCAGATAAATATATCTTAATAGAAGTATAATGTCCCTTTGAAAATGTTGTTTCTTTAAGAGATTCCTTTCATTTGATTTCATATTCCTCTTATTATTCTTTGTACCTTGATGTATTCAATGGTTGTTCTTCACAAGTAATCATTCCAAGTTATTTGGAATCTAATTCTACAGATCCAAAATCTAATAAGGTACAAGATGGAAATAATCTATATTTAGGAGATGAAAAAAATAGAACTCCTTCCCATGAATCTTTTGATATTATGCCTTATCCATCTTTTACATGGGAGGAGGGAATTTCTGCAGCGAACACATTTCAGAAAATGTCTTTTATTGATTCACCTAGTTTTGTAATCAGTGAAGAATCGTTTTGTCATAATCAAGCAAGTGAACGATTTAATCAATCAAATGATGTTAATGTCTACTATCCCAATATCAATAATTTAGCTAATACAATGAAGGATGATAATTTATACACATCATTTGATCCTATTGATTTATCACAAGTTGATTATTTGAATTTCAAGTTCAGGGAAACATATCAAGAAAGAGAGATACATCATTTTCAACCAATGTTTTTTTCTAATTCTCATGATATTGTTACAATGTTTCAAATTAATTATGTTAAGATTCTTCCACAATATATTCTTCATGACTATTTTACACATGATCCAAACTCATCTATAATTTTTTTCCAATATTTTCATTTTACTCATTGTATATATCACGATAGAATAAAAGCTTGGTTAGAGAAATATTTTCATGAAAGATTTCCTGTAAATATTAGTGTTTTTTTCTTGCACATGTTTAATACAGGTTTAGAAGTTTTAAATTTTTCTTCATATAGCATATTATTGAATTATTTTTTGTTTCTAATTTGTTATGTATATATGATTACAGGAATAAAAGAACTGGATTGGATTCATTGGAAATTTCACTTTAATTAGACCTAGTTGTCCTTGTAGAGTAGATTAGAGTAGGATATAATAAGAGTAGTATTAGTTTGTTTTCTTTTTCAATTAGATTTGAATAAAGCAGTTGTAAATATTTTCAGACTAAACTCAATTATTATTGATGGGTGTTATATATGCACTAAAAACACACTAAAACCCCTCAATTAAATTGTCAATCCGGGGTAAGTAAAATTAGAGTTGTAGAAAAATATATGTCAAACGTAGAAGGGATGGTAGTAGTATAGTCTAACTAAGGAAGTAGCTATCTAAAGGCTAATCTATTCAAGAAAAACTATCTAAAGATCAAATCCTACTAAGCAACTTAAAACTATGTAACCTAAGTACTTTTGGGCCAAGGATCGATGGATAGTTCTAAGAAGACAAGTAAAAATCCTATGTAAAGAAAACTAGTTCATAACAATAAGAAAAAACAATGATTTAAGCATAATAAAGAAATGACAAAAGCAACCTTCTTTAACTCGCCAACCTATATTCAATGAGTAACTACCCTATGAAATAAAATAAATAAACAAGCAAGCAAAGACACCTAACTAACCTACTAAAGAAAGTAAACAAGTAAGCAAAGACGACTAACTAACCTACTAAAGCAATATACAAGTAAGCAAAGACAACTAAATAACCTACTAAAGCAAGTAAACAAAGACAACTAACTAACCTATTAAAGCAAGTAAGCAAATTAAAACTTCTCATTGAACAAATATCTAGCCTAAGAGGCAAGTGGACTAAATTCTTAATTCAAAACTATTTCTAATTCATGAAAGGAAATCTATTTAATTGAAAGCAAGAAGAACTACCAACTAATTCTTAATCTATGATAAGTAAACTACTCATATGATCTATCAAAGAAAAATACTATCTATCCTACATCAGCAATAAAACTATTTCCTAAGCTATGAAAGAAATGAACTATATCTTCTAATCTACAAAAGCAAGAAACTATCTTTTCTGATCTATGAAAACATGAAACTATATCTTTTAACCTATGAAAACAGGAAAACTATCTTTTAGCCTATGGCAATTCAAATATAATGCTAGTGGTTGTGTGAATGTCTTTGGTGTCGGATAATATCTCGATGGCACTTGAAAACAAAGGATAATTCAAGTGGTATAAGCTCAACACTGATCTCAATAGCAAAGTGAAAAGTATGGATTAAACAATCTACTGAGAATTTAGCCATTACTGAAATTCGTCAATTACCCTGCATATTTATTAACCATCAACAATATAACGAGATCATCATTGTACTTCTATACTATGTAAGCAAAACTAGATTCAACCATTAACTAACAAATATAACTACAATTTAATTCTAGAAAGGAAATGCATAAAGTAAAGCTATGCTACATCTATCTTAGTAATTCAAACTACAAAAAAAGGAGAATGCTTAAGAACATAAATTAAAACATGACATTAAAAGGTAAACTAACAACTGTATTAACCAACAAAAAATTAAACAAGATCTATATAAAAATGAGATAAGAAAACTATAATTAAAAACTGGAATTAACTCTATCCATCCATCAAATCCTTGTCGAAGAAAGCTCAAATAAAAAACTCTGTTCTATTCTAATTAAAACTCTGTTTTAAACTTGATTCTAAAATCATAAATAAAAGCACAATCTAATATCTAACTACATATGGGGTTTGTCTAGGGATTTGCAAATCCGTTCCTAACTACAAGATTAATGCATGCTAGCACAATCTATCATACTAACCTGCAAAAGAGAGTCAAAGCAATTAAACTACAACACCAAACTAATTAACACAATAAAAATGTGTGTACAAGAAAATAAAGAGAACAACTAAATTATGAAATGCATAAACAACTAAAGAACAGTTACCAGGCTGTTGGTGCCCCCCCTAGAAACTCGTGGTCACTTTCTAAAAGCACACCACACGCTCAACAAGATGAATTCACCATAAAAACTCAAAAACGCAGTTCTTGTATAATCTGGCAATGTAAAATGGAAAAATAGAGTAAAAACGTATTTCTACCTATCACACTGATGCTTCTACTACTTAACTTATGTCTGACCACCTCGGTGGTATTTATAATGTTTACAGACCAAGTGACCAACCACATGAGAGTCGAACCACTTCTAAATTCGACAATTTGCATTAAATGATGCCTTAACTGATAAAACAGAGCGAGCCAATAATTGCCCGCTTGAACAACTAAAACTGAGTTGTTGGAAGCTCAGTAGCTGGAGGGGGCAAGCATGAAAAAAACCCACATTTTTTATTCGCCCATCACTGGTCTCCAATACCATAACCGCCAAGTCACCCTCCGTTTTTGTGCAATATGTAGTGCTGGACAAAGTGCTGGATCGGGTACCTGAATGAGTGTTGGAAGGAGTGCCATACTGAGTGCCAGAAACAAAAACGTAGTGCATTTTCTCCATGTAAGATAAAAAAACGTGAATCAGATCCTTGGAAGTGTAAAAACATGATGAATTATACTCGATACAATCATTAAACATGAATCATACATACCTTATGTCGATCATACCGTTTTAACATAAAATTCTTCAAAAAACTCCTTCAAAAGATGAAAAACACATATGTACATGTGACAAAAGTGTATAATAACCGTCATAAAAGTGATCATATCTCGGGCCCAACATTACCCCCACACTTAAGATTTTGCAGGTCCCACTGCAAAAAAAACGAAATTACCCCTCATGACTAATATTGTTGAGGATGATCAGCGTTGGAAGCTTCTTCTTCTTGTTGTGAAGACTTTTCCTTATGTCTCTTGTGTTGCTTCAGTTGTGCTTTGAGGCTGCAGTTGGATTTCAACAAGCTTCTTGGATTTTTGTTCTGGTAAAAAATGGCCTTTGTGGGTAGAGTAGGCTTTGAGACCTTTGAGAATGTAAGAATGCCCATCCTTTTGGAAAACCATGTATAACTCTAGGAAATCCATGGTTATGAGATCTAATGTTCTCAATCATTCAACACCCAAAGCAATATCACAACCACCATTTAAAACACGACGAACATTTAAATTTTTGGAGAATAATCACCCATTTGAAGTTTCACATTTCACACTGTTTGCAACATTTCATAGATTCCCCCATTAACAATCATAATTTGAAACTTATTAATAATATGGATATAACAATGCATTTCTCAGTCTATGTAGTGATGAAGTAAATTGTGGTTTATATCATTTTCAATTAACACAATTACCTTTTGATGCTTGATATAGCCGACCAAATTTAACATTAGAGGAGAGGAAGTAATGGTCAAGACATGAAGAGAGATTTGAAGTTCTTCACCTAGTTAGTTAGGACAAGGGACTTCCTCAATGGGGGCGTGAGGTCCTCCTCACTCCCTCTATCAACTTCATAATCATAAATGTCCTTATAAATGGCCATAAATAATTTGTGCTCCTTGCATTTATGCCCTAGAACATATTTTTCGTCACAATTGTATCCAAGATCCTCAAGGTGGCATTTTTCCATTTCATCCCTTGTAAAATTATGAACCTTTAGGGGTGGAGTAGGATACTAAGGGGCCACCAAATTGGGTCATGTGTGTGGAACAGATTTGGGGTTTTTTGACTATGAATTTTACACAACTTGTGCATGAAGAGTGAGTTGAGTGGCCTCCAACAAGGTAGTAGGTTGATTCATCTCCCCTTAGTATTTGATTTCCTTCTTAAGACAATTAAAAATAATTTCTTAAATAATCATCTATTAAATTTCCTGCTCTGACAAACAAACACTCAAAAACATCAATTTATTCTTCCATTGTGCCTATTTGGTGGAATTTGGTAAGTTCGCCCAAAAAATTAATATCTTGAATAAAGAACGCAAACATGCCTTTTAAAAATTGTTTTGATGTAATAAACCATGAATATAATTTCTTAAACCATTGCCACCAATGCCAACATTCCCTATCTAGATATAGAATAACGATTCAGAGTTTTGATTGGGCATCCTCTATGCAATGGAGGGAAAAGTAGTGTTCCAATTGGTCAAACCAACCTATTGGATCCGACCAATCAAAGTTATTTAGATGGAATTTAGGTAAGTGATGGATCGGATTGTGGGAATGGTGAGAAGAGGGGGGTCATTATTGTAACCGTCTTCCTCATCCATGTGATTACCTTTATTATATTTTTCATTGGAGAAATTTCCACCATCATTACGATTACCCCCAAGCTTCCAAATGTTATCAAAATAAAGGTCGACTTGCACATTTATGATACTCATGTTGGTCTCAAGTTTGGTCACTCACTAAGTGAGAGACTAGACCATTTTCTTTAGTCATTCATGGATGACATGTTACAGGTGTGGGTCACGGAACCATGGAGAACACTTGATAGGT
>ML819598.1:0-17139 GCA_009831015.1 Picea engelmannii
AGTGTTGTTTTTTGGGCAGCTTGAGGAGGTTTCCTTTTAAGTTTTTCGAAGGAATGAAAAGCTGGTTTTGAAGGAGTAATTGCATGTGTTGTGTGAAATTAATTTTTATGCTTCCACTATTTAATTTTCAGCCATTGTGTGATTGATGCTATGGTCTAAAATTAATTTCTGCAATAATTAAATTCAACAATCTACTTGTTTGATTGAGATCAAAAGGACTTTAGTCACCTAGGGATTGGATATTTTTCTACAGAAGGCAGGGCATTGATAAATGTTCTTGGTGTGTTTGTTAGTGGAGTGGTCTTCCTTTCAATCCATGACTACTTAGATCATTATGAGATCGATATTAATATTGTAGAGCTCTTAATTGAGACCATTCAAGAGATTGGGGTGTACAATGTCCTTCGAGTCATTACTAATAATGATGTGAATTGTAAGGCAACAAGAGAAATCATTGAGGATATGTATCCTAACATATTTTGGTCTAGGTGTTTGGTGCACACATTGAACCTCTTGATGCATGATATTATTAAGTTGAAGGAGCATGATTATATATGGATTGGTGCATTGTACAAGAAAGGGAGAGTATGATAAAATCTATCACTAGTCATAGTCATGCCTGTAACCCCCCAACCTAGGGGTAACTAAGGAGATGATGTCTTGAGGCCTGCAGGTAGAAGACATGGAGTGTCGAGAGCTAGATGACTAATTGGGCCCACATTGAGCAGACAAAACCCCTCCTTTCCACCACTCATCACCATTCATCGTCAACAACATAGCAGCGTCCGCCACACCAGCCTAGTCCATAGAGCACAACATGTCTTGCTTCATGAGGTAACAAGTCTGGTCTCATGGTAAGTGTCACCTTAATAATTGAAGGCTAAAGCATTTGAGCATGTTGCAAAGAGTCCCTTCCTGATTATGGAACATTTGCTTGGAAATTATACCTCTTGCCTTATTTCATCTTGGTGGTTGACATGGTGTTCTAGTAAGTGGGTCACCCTCAGGAAAAGGATTGCTACTAGGGGATCTCCTTGAAGGTTCATCGTACCATTCCCGCTCATACTTACCACTTTTCACACCTATTCCCCTCTGTTTCCTCACCTTTTGCGTTTTTGGGTTCATTGACCCCAAGAAGGGCTTGTACCTCATTTCATGGGAAGAAGGGGCTAAAGGCCCAGAGTGTTGTAGCTAGCATTGTAAAATTGAAAAGCCTAATTTATCCTTCTAGATGCTTGCCCTAAGGTCCCGAGAGTAATGAAACGCTTCTCCATAAAAATGAAGGACCTTTAAAAGGAAAATGAATAAAATGTCCCACGTGGTGGGGGAATGCATTGCGTTGTCCTTTAATTTCCAGTGCATATGGAACTCAATGTGTTCTAACTTCAAGTGGCATTGCGATGCTCTTTTTCTTTCCTTGCACATAGCACTCAATGTTTGGACCATAAAAAATGAAAGGCAAATAAAGGGCTTGCAAAAATGTTGCATTGCAAATGAAGGACTGCAACACACCCTCCACAAATGCACCCATAAATGAGACAATATGAGCCCTTGATATGTCGAGAACCCCATGCTCAAAAGTCCTACCCCCATCCACCTCATATTCCCTACATGGCCTAGAGAGGATCTTCTTTGGAAACGTTCCTTGACTTGGGGATCGACTTACCCAATAGGGCACCATGACAACCCTCCCATACCTAATTTGGCAAAGTTTATAGGGTCTTTGAGAATTTGTTTAGTTTGAAAAGGGGGGATTTAATGCACATGTTTGGGTGGTTCTTTTATTAAATGTGGCTTACTTGGCATGATACATGTGACTTGTGGACCCTTGGAGGGCATATTTGCTTGTCTTTACAGGACCTTGCCTGGTGGAAGACATTCGTGAAGAGACTAATCCACTTGGACCTTCATAGGGGCTTGAAAGCCCATTGGATGGATGTTGCGCCCCACTCATTGGAGGCCTAAGATGATGAACATTGCACCTTGAGAGATGTCCCTAGCACATGATGAAGGCCCAAAACCATGAAGAGAGTGACACCACCTTCCTATGCCCGAACGTCCCTCTTGGAGAGCTTGACGTCACACATTTGGGAGGACGTTTGGCCATTTAGGTGCACTTGGTAGTGTTGTGGGCTTGAAGCCCCACTTACTTGCTTGATATGGGGATGATATGGCACCTTCATAGCATGACGTCTTGGCCTTGGGAGGCTTATCTTCACATGTGCCACCTTGGAGAGCAGTTTTATGGGCTTATGTCCCATCATTTTGTTATTTTTGGTCATTTTGTAGCTTATGTGGGCAAAAAGAGCAAATCGATTTGCTAACTAAGCATTGTAACTTAGGTTCTAGCCTAAAATTATGGTTTTAATTGTAAAGTGGACAAATGTGTACAAACATGACTTGGGTTTTCCTCATATAAATACGAGGCAAGTCATTTTCATTTGATGATAACTCATCACTTGGAAAATCTCTCTTGGATTGAAATTTCGGCCTCTTTGGATTGTTCACTATCTCTCTTTCTCTTGTGCAATGGATGAAATACTTGTGATTTGGAGCAATAAAGCCTAGCGACTTCTCTTTGTGGTGTTTCTATGGCAAGTTGTGGATGACATCTTGGTAGTAAGGGTTTATTGCATGCTTTCTCTTGGATTTGGTGAGTAATTTCTGCAATTAATTGTTGTTTTGCTTGTTTAAGTTAAAGAAAATATCTTAAACCCTAGGAGGAGTAAAAGGGCTTACACCCTCCACCAAGCTTTATTTCTTTTTGCTAATTGAAGTGCTATAAGGCTTGCAACAAGAAGTAAGAGGATTTACACCCTTGTTGCAAGGCTTGGCTAGGGTTTATTTCTCTAGGAAGTAAGGGTTTACACCCCTAGAGAAACTTCAAACCCTAGTTCATCTTGGTTGCCAAGCTAGACGATTTGGAAGGATTGTTGTTGGGTTTTGTAAGGGTTTAACTCTCAACAAAGATCTCTTCTTCCTCTTTGTTTAACTTGCCTTCCAAGGAAGAGACTCCATTTACCCAATAACAAGGCACTAGTCTTTTGCATTGGTAAACGTGAAATTTGAGAGGTTGAATTATTCAAGTTTGGATCTAAATCTACATGCTTTAGGCTCTTTTGTGCTCCAAGGTTATCTTGATTGACTAAGTGATTGTGCTGCTGTTATTAACTGTTAGTTATAGCCATTAGGGCTGCTACAATCTTGTTGCTATCTCTTGTTTCATTCACAATTTAACCATGGAAATCATTGTTTAACTCTTGGAACTGAAAGTGCTTATCTGGAGCTTCAATTTGAGCCATTTATTTGTTGATTTCTATGGTTAAATATTGCTTCTGTAGCAAAAATATGCTACAGCCATAGGGCTGTCGCAAATACTTGCTGATAACACTCTTTAACAGCCCTCCTTTGCTATCAAAGTCTTGGTCTAAACATTGGAACATTGTGCACTAGTTGCAAGCTTTATTTTCCAATATCATATACTTGATTTTGATGGTTTAATTTGCAGCTATTATAACTTTGTCATTGCTGAGATATAATTGTTACTGCTGCAATTTTGGAACAGCAAGCATAACTTGCTGTTTCCCTCTTGTTCTAGGGCTCATTTTCATCATATATTGTATTGGATTTGGTTGTCTAACATTGGTTTTGCAGGTACCTCCCACTGACAACTTTTACTTGACCGATACCCAACCTCCATCAAGCCCTTAGAACCTTTCATTGTGACCTATAGGGGTGCTCCATTCTTCTCCTTAGCTTCTCCTTTGCAATCCCCCTACGGTCACCCGAGAAACCTCCCTTGTGTTGGACTTGTCCAACACTAAAACAAGGGGGATATCTATTGAGGTGACAGTGATAGGTGCCCCGAGTTGTGTCACACTCTTGTTGCTTGGGTTGGGCTTTGCCCAAACTACAAACTGTGCGATAACAATGCCCACTACATTTTCCATGATCACTCTTAGTTGGATCTACTTAAGATTTAGAAAACCAGATTTGTTAGCTATTACCTCACCTTTAGGTTCCTTTAAAGGTAAGAGAGGCATTGGCTAGTATGGTCTGAAGTGATTCATGGTAGGGTTTGAAAGACAAAGCTACATTCACATTTGATAGAGAGGAATTTCAGGAGGTGGAGGACACCGTTCTTGATGGTTTGTTTGGGCACATATTAGGTATATTCAACAGTTCACTGAGCCCATTTATAATATGATTTAGTTTGTAGATATAGATCAACCAATGATTGGAGAGGTGTATGAGCAGATGGACAGCTTTCTAGGTTAGATCATAGACATTGTTGCGCTGAGAGATGTGATCTTGTATGATCATATTCATAGACAAGTTGTTAAAAGGTAGGATGATTTTAATGTTTGACTCCATGCTCTAGCATATGTCCTTACACCCAAGTATTATTCTTCAACTTGGTTGGCCCAACTAGGCCCCGGGGTTGCGGTTAGAAGAAAACCACTCACAGATCCAAAGGTACATAATGGGTTAATGCATGCATTAGACAAGTTGGTCCTTAATGATACTTAGTGTGATGAAGTATGAGGCGAATTGAGCAAGTACATCAATGAACATGGAGTCTTTGCTAAAATGCTTGCAACTAGATTGAGATAGGTTGAATCTTATCAAATGGCGGAACATGTATAGTGCCTCTACCACACTTTTGCATAAAATTGGCAGTGAGGGTGCTTTCATAGGTTGTGCACACTTATTTTACAGAGAGGTGTTGGAGCACCTACAACTTCATCCACATTGTGAAGAGGAACAACTTGAATGTAGGTTGAAAAGAAAGCTTGTTTTATGTGCACTACAACTTGAGGTTGTTGTCCTATTATTGTGAGGCAGTGAAGAACGATAGAACATATATGATTTGGGACAGCAATCCACAGGAGGCTAATTTGGAGGATGGAGCCATAGATTTAGAGCATTGGGAGGCTGGAATTTTGGCTTATGGGACTGATGGCGTTGATTATGAAACAGAGATGCCACCCCCATCCACCACCATTGTTGGCACTAGCATAATTCCAGATGTAGTAGCTTTAGCTTCATAAACCCCACCATTGCATGGGGGCTGTGTAGGTCATGGTGGTGCTCATCCTTGTGTTCCATGATCACTTCCATCTACACCTATTGTTAGATCATGGTAAAAGAAATTTAAAGTTTGTAATGGCAAGAAAAAGGCTTAGTAGATTGTAGAATTATTTGTCCTTTTCAGTTTAGAATCTAGTTTTTAAAAAGAGTTATTTGTCTTTATTATGGCCTATTTTGTAAACATTATATGATAGTTTAAGTTTGAAGTGTTTAAATTCCTTAAATTTCTGAACTCTGTAATGCATCCCTTTTGCTATGGCCAGGGGCCTGAATATCTCAAGTACACCAAATAGATCTAAAAGGAGATAATGGAGATAATGTTTCCTAAAATTTCAAAGACACCTACAAAGGTTAAAGGTGATTAACATCATCATATGTTAGATACAGGTGGGGAATTTTCAGCCATCATATGTCATGTGTTGAGATCACAAACAAAGAGGGGATCGAACAGAACCGAAAACCAACCCAGAAACCTGCAGTAGGAGAGAAAGATGGCAGCCCTACTCAATGTGCTGAAGTAAAATGCCCACGTGAACCAAGAGAAAAATATGCCAATCACAAGAAGATGCCAAACCAGCCCCAGTGCTCCAAGAGAAAATATGCCAAACATGAAAAGGAGACACAAGATGTGTGTGCCCATAGGCTTAACTTCTCATTGTATTAAAGAATGATGCCTATAGTCTAAAGAATGATCACTTGCCTTAACAAGTTCACTCAAGATGATAAATACGTCCTCCAAGAGGGGTCATGGGCCCACATAAGTGGGGCACACTCCCCAAGAGAGGTATTGAGCCGACATATCAAAGTTGATTAGGCTGGCGTTAACCATAACCTAGTAATACAATAAATGATCACATTAATTCCCAACCAAGCACTAATGACACAATAAGAGTTGGCCGTAGCCAAATGTGAAGATTACGCCATTCTCAACAATATGTTCATTGAATATTCTGTCTAATAAGCTGTTGTGATGGTTTTACTGTAGAAATAACATTAATAGTTGAAAACATTCTTCCTTGAGCCACATTATCATTGTAACCCATGCCCCCATCTTCTCTCCGGCGACAAACCTCCCAATTGGTTGCATGCATCTTCTTTTTGCTCCATCTCATCAATAGAAAGTCTAATCAAATATCGCAGAGTTGGATCACGTTTCTTGTGCTTTGTGGAAACTCTCATATTATGCCATTCATCAAGTTTATTTCATTCTTGATCATCTATTCTAAAATGTGCCCAAGATTCATTAATCCCAAATGCGATTCAAAGAAGTCTTATTTCTCTCTTCTTTAAGCTTCTATTCAAATTTTTGCATCCATGTGTCCATTCCAGAATTTCAGGACATCACTATTTTAATCTTCTTCACATTATCTATCTCCAGAGGTTTTTGTAAAACACATCAGTAGTTTCAAGAGCAGCTTCTTTGTTTCTTGATAGACTTGGAGGTATAACATAATATTATTTGTAAAATTGAGAATGGTGATTAATCAATTGATCCTATTGAAGTTGCCAGATAGCCTTAATTTTTATCTTTTTGGTATTGTGCTTAATCGAATAAACCAATAGAAATTGCTGCATTCAACTAAAGGACAGGAGCAAGAGGCGAGTCTTATTTGTTTGGTATAAATAAATGGATATAGACACCATGCCATTGATATTTCATCATTGCTTGAAAGTTGAGCATTATTCAGCAATGTGGAAATCATCTGGATTAACTTAGGACCAAATCTCTGTCAAAATGAGTATCACAAATTCTGATATCCCAATCGTTTCAATCATATATCTTTTGAGAACTCAATACATGCATCATACTTTTCTAATTGTATCTATTTCTCCACTTTTTATCCTTCCAAGCATGTTTTGCTGTAATCTTATAAGAAACATTCGAAAGCTAATTGTCCTCCAAATAGATTAGATCTATCTTATTGCCAGCTTTAGGAATCAACCAACTATATCTTAAATAATTTCTTTGACTGCCTTTCAATGAGTTGAAGTTGGTTTCATTTCATGTAAAGAGAATTTTCTTAACCTAGAGAAAAATTAATTCTAAGCAAGGGTTTCAATGTGTTTATCTTGGTTTCCTGTATAAAGGATTTACTTACTGTGGAAAAAAATCAATTCCAGGCAAGGATCTCTCTATATAGTATAAACCTAAAGAGATTTTGGGTTTCTTTGTCGTGAGGTAAATCTGAAAGGCCCATTAGATTATATATGCATGCAATATTCTTCAGATAATCCATTCTCAAGGACATCTTCATTGCTTTCTTATCATCTTGTTACACATGCTGTGATCATTCTTGCTGATGATCTTTATTTATTCTATTTTATTTTTCATGTTCTCATCCATAAGATCAGTTAACGTTTATTGTTGCTTTTGACTGACTGCAATGTTGCGTATGATTGCCTTTATTCAGGAAGAGTCTTTCTGGAAAATATCTAGCCATTTAACTTTTAAAGAAGGACTCTTGAATCGTGTCTGTTTTGTTTTGGCAGCTTCAGTTTGGCATTAAGCATTCATTTGATAATATTTTATATTTTGTTTGATGAGGGGTAAAAAGATAATTTGTTAAATTCAAGATAATGATGTTTTTCTCAATATCTGGTAAAAATGTGCTGCTATTTTCTAAAATCGTTATGTTACTTAGTGCTGAGCATAGACATTTTTAAAAGGGAATGCTTTGTCTCCTATTTGCTGAACTTTCAGCTTAGCCTACTTTTTGTTAACACTGATTTCTGTGGGATTCTGTCTCTTTCTTAGTCACTAGATATGTTCATTATTTGTTAGGTTTGCTTTGATTTGGATTTCTTAGGATTTAAACTGTGTTCAGGACTTCCACTTAAGTGTGCTGGCAGCATACCTTCATCCAGACTCCAAGTCGGAGATCCTTAAGGTAATAGCAAAGCTTGTATTTCTTCAGGGTGAATTTTCGTCCAGTTGATTTTACACAGTTCAAATACAATGGATTATTTGTGATGTTCTTCTTTTTTGTCTTTTTGCAGATCAATTTGCTCTCAAGTGATGTATGTTGCAAGGACCACAGTTTCGATCTGCAGTATTTACCCTTTTCTGGGATGGGTGGCTAAGGTTGATTCATTTTAGCATTATGCTACAATGACTCCTTCAGTTTGATAAGTGTGAATACTTGAATTTCTACAATTGTAGATAAGTGTATCACTAATAGGAAGGACATTTTCGACAATATATATCAAAGTACACTTATTGGTATACTGGCATACTTGTTTGAACTTCTTCTTTTCATCCGAGTAAAGCCATTTCTGTGGATCTTCCAGAGGATAAAATTTTCCCTAAATCCTAATAGCAGATGATGTTTCAAGTCGATCAAGGCTTCTAATATGTTCAAAGTTTCATATATAGGAAATTTTGACAGATTGAAACATAAAAAATATATGAAAAGTGGTTAGAAAAATATCAACACGGTGATTTATATTGGGTTGTTAACTGATCAAAACTTAGATAGGAACAGAGCTGCTTTCATTACAGCAGCAATAATTTTTCCAGTGAGATTGCATGTGAAAGTTGTAATTATCCCAGGATTTAAGAGAGAATGTCAACTGCAGCTTGCTCCATGAAATGTAAGAAATTGTTTTACTTGGGTTCTTTTGTTTTATCTGTTTCTAGCAGTTCTCATGGCTGCTATTGATTAATTTGAATGTCCAACCATTGCTATGGTAAGCTCGGTAGCTCAAATCAGAATCACCATAAATTAAAAAGTGACGATGACAGAGTCCCGGATTCAGAAAGAACAAACAAACAAGAACCTGTGAATATTAGAAACTTGCTGGAGTGTAAGTGATCTGAATTTTTGGAATTTAGGTTTTTTACTGCAGCTTGAATACCAGCTAAACAATATTTGTACACTTCCTTTAGTTTTTGAAAGAAACCATGGCTCGATTTAACTACAAAATATTTTTGTATTGTGGTTTAGCAGTTTTGACTCTTAATTCCAATTACAAGCTTTCTTACACAACACTATTATGTACCAGCTTACAGAACAGGAACTTACAGCACTGGAAACCAAGCAAGTAATTCAATTTAGTGTGCATACCAAGAATTTTGCACCTAGTTTATAAGGACAGCAAAGTCTCTTTCAAGTTTTTTCTGTTATAATAGAAATATAAAACAAAAATTTTTACCCTTGTATTTCCCACTTTTCCTCTGGTTTTCAATTGGTTTATATGAGATCTTGTTTGCCACAACAATTATAACATTTTCCCTAGGCTTCTGATCCTACATGGGTTCCTATTTCTTGTTTGTTGGCTTGCAAATGTTTGTTTGTTGATGACCAGGTCCTGCATTCTTAGTTCACAGCTCTAAAATTTTGCAAAATTTTCCTTCTTGCCTATTAAGTTCTACAAGGGTGGTTTCTGTAAACGTTGGTTTTGCTGGCCTGCAACCAATTTTTGACTAGTTTGCTAATCCTGAAACATAAGGATGTGGGGAAAAGTCAAACAACTCTAACTTGGCAATGAATTAGAAAACCCAATGTGGACAGTCAACATGGCAACTCAGCAAAACTCGACACAAAACTTGGCAATAACTTGATTTAGTAAAAAAATGCATAAAATACCCACAATTGCATAACAACAGATGATGAATTTTTCAGTTCTTGACAATTCAATAACAAATCCATAAACTTCTGTTGTAAAACTTATAAGCTCTAGTGTTGAAATCTATACAGAAATCCCTAGATCAAATTTCAAAATATATTTAGAAAAATAGTTTAAAAACCAAATCAAAGTTTAAAAGATGTTATGCCACATATCATGGATCTTACCACAAAATGAATCGTCAAACAACATAAGGCCCCCTTTTTCATGAATGAATGGGAAAGTCTTGCCCCTTTATCCAACCAATTGAACTCCTCATCTTGTAAAGCTAGCTCCCTTGTATCCATGACCCAATCCGATGTTGGATCAATATTGTCTAGGTTAGTAGCATCAAAATCACTTTGAGCTCACAATTGTTTGTTCCAATGTTGGATCGATATTGTCTAGGTTAGAAGCATTAAAGTCGCTTTGAGCTCACAATTGTTTGTTCCAAAGCTTGTGATTATAGTCCATTAACACCAAAATTTTAAACCTTTGTTGGTCCAGCCTATTACGATTCTTGGTGGGAATGCACTCGAACATGTTACAATTGCATTCACAAACATTGCATGTTTGGCTTAACACTCATATTGCAAACTTTTGGTCATAAACTTACAATAATGGAAAAAACAAGTTGCCACTTACAAATAATTTTCATAATAAAAAAATTATATTAAAGAAAAAAAGTTTCATCTTAAAATGAAGGGAAAGTTTAAAATATATTCTTGGAGTCGAATTGAAAAATGCCCTTGCTGTTGCTGTCTTCCTTTACCGAATCATCCTTTTTGTATCCAAATGGCCCTGGAACTCACTTGTACTTTTGGCCCTGATCATGGACATCCTTTTGAGGTGCATCATCAACATTTTCTTTATGTATTGGAAAAGACATTTCATCACTTAACCATCAGCATTTGAATATCAAATCATCAAAGAAAGTTGGGTTGAGAAAGTACCTAGCAACATGCAATGGTCAATAAAGCTGATTTTGCCACTTAGTATCACTAATTTCCATAAAGGCATATATTTTTGCTCGTTGGTTATCCCAAATGGGTTCATAGGGGTCATGTTGCAAACATGTACAAATCCAATTCATTGCAAAACTCAAACAATCAAGCACATTGAATTTAAACTATCATGATACTAATTCACACATCAAACATGAACTCACATACATTCATACCTATGGTGCAATGAATTAGGCAATGATACAAAACTAAATCATTAATATTGCTTAGTTTGTACACCATACATAGGATTTTAAACAAGTGGAATCATTGCATAACAAGTTAAACATTTATAATAAACACGGGGGATTTGAATAACTTCAGTTCTCCTATGCTATCAATGGTTTTTATTGTTACATTAATGTAACAATAAACTTGCATGATCTCTCATTGTTGTGTCAATTTAGTTTCCACAACCACTCTGATGCCCCATTGCACATGTTGCCTTGACACTTGTCACACCACAAACCACTGCATGTCAATGCAATTGAATCATAATGCAATGTTGCGTCACAACTTTATTTGCACCACTGCATCATTTTGTTACTAATACACATATTTGGATTCCTACAAGTACTTCGATACGAGCCTACGTAGGGTATATATGAGTTTAAATGTATATGTAATAGGGGTTGGCCTAATAAGGGCCCACATATGCAATGAGTGGGAATATGTATATATGTATATGTATTAGAGCAAACGATGCTCGGTTTTGCACTTTCAAATGGGCCATCTTACCATTTTCGCTACAAATTTTTGTTGTGATATTGGAATTGCATGGGGCTTCTGGGGTTGGAACGATGATAGAGCAAACTATATCTATGCCAAATTTGAAAATCTATTTTTCCACAATTTCAGAGTTATATAGTGCGTAATTTAGGGTTTTTGTCTAGCTTTGAAACTAGTTTCAAACAAGTGTTTTTGGTAAAACAATCATATTTGAAGCTAGAGAGATCCACATTGAGTGTCACCCGTGGCATACAAAATAAGATAGATTAGGTTGTCTCATGTACAAAATTTTAGACTCGAGCTACAAAATTGGACGTGTGACACACCGTATAATTTCGCTCTATTGAAAGGTGTCAACATCAACAAGTTTGGAAAAGTCATCCTAACCTTTTCTTGGTGCATAATAATCTAGTGAGACTTGTGGCATTACAAAGAAGACATACAAAGTTGATACAAAATGAAATTTCAGACTCAAATACGTAGTTATGAGGCCAACCTATAGGGCAATGCCCAAATAAGATGTATGTTAACTTAAAAATTGCATAACTTTTGATCGAAAGGTTTCATTTAGGTGGTTCAAAAGCGGTTATAGGAAGGAAATAAATAATCTAAGGTTTTTGGTTAGACCCCAAATAAGAACCAATGGAATGCCTAAGTTTAGAGGAGATGGGGATGGATTTGATCCTATGGAATGGATAAAGATTACAAAGGAATTTTTTATAAGTCTAGGTGAGGTAGTGATTTATTTCGACGGTGAAATTTGAAAGTGGTTCTTGAGTCTTGATATAGACACCTCCACATGGGAAGAATCCAATTGTTTTTCTCAAGAACATGGATAAAGAACCCAAAAATGGAAATTCAAGATGAATTAAGTGCATATAAAGAAAAATATTTCCAATTTGTAGAGGGATAATGAAGAACTAAAATATATTATTAAAAGGGTGATGAGTTTACCAAGATTGAATCCCTTAATCAAACAATAATGAAGGAGGTTCATAAATTAAAACATGAAAATATCACAAAAGAGGTTCATAAATTAAAACACGAAAATATTACGAAAGGAAGGTGGGAAAATGATGAGTCAAGGGAAGAATTTAAAAAGAAAGATAAATACATCAAAAGTTTGTGTAAGCATAATTAAGACCGCCTTTAATGATGCGAAGATTGTGAAAAAACATCTACAAGAGTTCGGATCAAAGAATAAACATGAAAATATCATCAAAACAGTTGAAGAGAATATTGCCAAAAGACTTGAAGAGGAAATTTCCAAGAAGGTTGAAGAAGTCCTACATTTTGATGAGGAAAAACTAGAAATGCAGTTTAGAATGGAAGGACGTAAGAATTTGATGGTTGTCATCTTATTGCAACTCTAAAGGGAGAAGGAAGACAAGATTCAAGGTCACCATAAAATACCCAAAGAAGTTGAGCTCTAGTTGGAGGATGTATATGTCAAATATAATGATATTATCTCAAAGGATATAGTAATCAAAGTCCAAGCAAAGAGGATAGATCATTCCATTATCTCTAAAAAAAAATCCGATGATATGAGTGTGTAGGCTAAAGAAAAACCATTAAAGGTCAAGAACCATATTGATACTCTCACTACAAGAAAGTTGGAAATAAAGACAAAAAGATTGATATCAACATTACCAAGAAAGATGGAGTAATCAATTATCTTCATGGAAAAAATCATCCCATAACTATTATTCGATATGATATTATCAGAGACCAGCAAATACAACAAATTGGAGAAGTTACAACAACACCCAACTATCAAGGATTAAGACTAAAAATAATTGAATTTGGATGGATGGCTCAACATTGGTAGTAACAAGAGAGAATGAATATAAATGAATTATATACTTTGTTTCATCACTTGTAAAACCCTTAACTACAAAGCTTCAAGGACAAAGATTTTGAAGGGGGGTACTATGATTTGATTCCAAGGGGGGGTATATATGAGATTAATGTATATGTAATGGAGTAAATGAATATGTAATAGTAATTGTCCTAATAAGGGGACATCGTGCACAATAAGTGATAATAAGGATATATAGCGGTTAATATAATAATTATTGGAGACATAAACATATGATATGGATATATGGATGCACTTGAGTTATTTGAAGAGGGTTCTCTAATTCTATAAGGGGTTATTGTGCAACCCATTTCTATTATCTATTTAGTAGTAGTGCTCCACACATTTTGTCTACATTGTATGTATTTGGGTTTATTATGTCATCTTAAGGATTTGATACATAACATACTTTGTTTGTCTCCTTGTTGTCTAGACACAAAATGTGATATGCACAACATTTTGTTTTCACACAATTTTCTATTTGGTGAAATACCTTACAATTCTCTACTGTAGGACCATACTTAGTAAAGTAATATTTCTTATTTAAAACAATGTTTAATTAGAGTTTAAGAACATAGTTGATTCATTGTTTTGGGATCAAACATTGTTGCTTAAAAAAAGTTGTTTCCTAGTGAGTTTACCATTGGTTGCAATAATTGCTTCTTGATCTACTCTATGATGTACCACCTTTTGACCTAGGATGATTTCCCTAAGAACTTGATTTGATAACGGTGAACTATTACCTATTTGGTGATTTGATATTTACTTTGCAAGAATGTATCTTATTTCAATTTTGTGCCAACATTACTAAGGATATCTTTAGGAAGTGTCTCACACATGCTCATGGATGTTTCAAATGTGGTCAGTAAATCAAATTGTTTTCCCATGTACAACAAATTTTGTTGTTGATCATGCCTTACGAATGGGACCTAAATTTTCTAATGGATCAAGTGGTAGAAATTGAGACACACTTAAAAAGGTGAAATACTCGTTGCACTATGCTCTATGTAATTATAGTGATGCTACATGTTTCCCTGTGAGGGGTAATAGTCCCAAAGTCACCTGTCAATCGGTGTGGTGTGTTCCAGATTGCATGAGATCTCTTAATGAGGTCATATAGATTTGCAGACATTGTCCTTATTATCTTCAGTTACATGATGATTCCACCTCAAATCACTCAACTCTATCAGATGACTCAACCATAGTATATCAACTCTTGTCTTTTGCAGCTCAGATGACATATGCACTGTAAGATGGTACACTATGCCTTCATTACACATGGTCATGGTAATTTGGTTTAGTTCAGTTTACTTCGCTTGTTGTACTATGCTCTCATGTGTGGCTTTGATACTCAAACATGGTGTTATAACTCTAAGTTGGTTATGAATGTGGAAAACACTAAAGTGAAATCTAATAACACTACATAACATTAATGATTTTACTATTCGCCTCGTCGCACCGTGAAGACCATAATTATCCTTTAGAAGTGTAGTCATATCTCGAGTCAGGTTGTACCACTTGGGACTTAGTTGGAATAACGTCTTTAACATCCTAACCATACTTAAAACCTTCCATTTTCCCCTTTCACTTCCATTCTATTCATAATTTTTTTTCCCATTCATGGTTGGCTTATCAATTGTTATTCATAAAGGTATAGCTGAAGAAATCCCAAGTTAAGCAAAAAAGGCTAGAGGTGAAGAGAAAATAAAAAATTTGAAAACCAAAAAATGATAAAGCTTGAGCTATGCCACCTCGTTATGAGGCTAACACCCCTAGTCCCATGATTGTCTATGAATATCTAAAGAAAAAAGGGACTTGAATAGATAAAAGAAAGAAATAAAAAAGAAAAAAACAAAAAACAAAGAAAGGGGTAGTAAGAAACAATGTTGAGGAAATGTCAACACAAAGCTAAAGCCCCCTCTTAAAAGTCTCCATATTAAATCCTAGCTCATGAAAGCTAGTTAAAAGACCTATACATCATCTTACATGAATTTGAGGGTCGATTCATGAAGTTTTTCCCTTTCCCTTCCATAAGTTATCCATCATACCACCTATCCCTAACTTAGTAGACTTGGGAAATACATTTTGTTTTAGGATTTGTCACATGTATAAAGGCTAAGGTTGTCTTCCCATGGTAAACCTTAGGAAAATTCTAAAAATTAACTTATGCTATGTTGCTGCTAAAAGAAATCACTATGTATGCACCACCTCATGACTTGTAAGGGACTTAGACCCATCACTATAAGTGGGAACCCTACATTGGAATCTGTGTACTTGTATACAATCATCTATCTACATTGGGATCCATGCCATTTTTCTTGGGATCGATGACATCACATTGTGATGCATGAGGCTATTCTAAAAAAAATTCAACCTTGTTGAGCAGGCCTAAGGGGGTCTTGGAATTTTCCAAAGGGAGTGGGTTCCCTTAATGAAATTATTGTATTTCCCTAAGTTTGTATGATTCTAGAAGGATAGGGTTTGTTTTCCTAATTCGAACAATTAGTTGAGTAATGTGGAATTTTCCTTTGTATGGAGGATTCAATCCATTGATCCTTGTATGTATATAAACAAGAATATAGAGCAAGTCAAGATAACTGTTAGAGTAAAATGCTATTGTTGTAATTAGTTGCAAGTTTTATTGATTTAGGAAGAGCTCTGTTAGATCTGGAGGTTTTTACCTTCCAAATATTTATGTAAGTTTTCGGGCATGGATTAGACAAGGTGGCCAGGGCCAGAGAAGCACCCAAGAAATTGTGTATAATCAAGCCAGTAGAAAAGTAGGTGTTGATATTATGGTATATGCATGAGGTATTAACCTCCATTTGTAACCCTGACAAGAATAGAATATTCTGGGAAGCAAGAAAAAACCCTAAAGCATTGGACATAACACTAGAAGACAAGTTGGGTAAAGGAAATATTTAATATTGAGTTTTTAGCCTCCAGAATGAGAAGTCGGCCCAGATAGCTAAGAAGGAGCAGTATAAATACAGGATGCCAGATCTCATTTGACACACACAACTCGCAACTGCAGAAATTTAGTTGTGCACAAGTCTGGAGAGTAGTTGCAGCTGCAACTATTGCAACTTGCATTTTCGGTTTCAGTCTTGGACTGTCTCTTGGTTATGGTTTTTACTTTCTACTTGGTATGCTAACTCTGGAGAGTGATACACTACCTTGATTGGCTATTAGGCCTAGGGTTTGCTTCCAGAATTATTCTCTGTCAAGGTTAAGGTGCTCGGGGGTGGCTTCGGCCTATGGTTGGGTGACAATATTGTTATATTGTATATGGTTAAATGAGCACACCTATTATTTCTAACAGGTTATGGGACTACACTATCTTCGGACAATCTAACCACTAGAAGATAGATTGGGAGGATTTGCTCAGTTTCAGTTGCAGTCAAAGTTTTTGCTACATCAACGAAACCCTAACCCTCTTGTTGAGGCACCTTAAGTGAAGAGATTGACCTAATTTCTAGATAGCCTAGTATGCTCTAACCTAGCGCACCTCTTGGTACTCTCAGCAAGCTAAGACGTCAAGTTTGAGTTTTTGGTCAAAGTCAAAGGTTGACCAAGTCAAAGCAGTGATGACCTACTCTATGAAGTCAGAAAACAAGTTAGAAGGGGATTCTAACTTTAGAGCATGGAAGACGAGGATTGATCTCATCCTTGCCAAGAATAAAGTGTTGGATATCATGAAAGGAAAGATCGTGGAACCATAGTTTGAAGAAGGAAAAGAGAAGGACCCTCAGAACGTTGCAGTTATGGAGAAGTTCAAAGAAAATGACATCAATGCCATGAGTATCATAGTGGACTCTGTAAAATACCACTTGATACCCTACATCTCTCATC
>ML819598.1:25486-35678 GCA_009831015.1 Picea engelmannii
TTTTGTATTTGCACATGGTTTTCACTTATGGTTTTTTGAGTGTGCCTTATCTATAAAAGGATGGCTCCTCCTCATTTGTATTTGTTGGAAATCAATTGGAAGGACTTACTTGCCTTGCAAAAGCTCTTGTGAGAGACTTGTTTGATATTTTTTTAGTATATGTTCTAGAGCTATCATATAGGGTATTTGATATTTCAAGTTTCTAGGAAGAAAATAGCTACTACAACATCAAGCGATGCATTTGAGGTAATGGATGTCTCCTTTCTCTTTTCTTGGTGAAATTCTAAGCTTAAAATTATTATATTGAACATAGGTGTCTTAAGGTTCTATTCTCTTATTTTATGCTTAGTTAAATTTCATATTGTAGTACTTAAGCTAAGTTCTCATAGGATTAGTCTTCCCTAGAATCTTGTAATGTCCAAAGTATTCAAGTTTGAAGTTTACTATGCAATCCTTGAAGGTGCTTGTGACTGAGGTGATATTGGGTGGTTTTCGTGATAGTGCCTCTAAGCTTTCCCATTGAACTTAGGACTTTTCCTCCTAGGTGAGAGTTTGAGTGGTAACACTAAACATAAGGGATATTGCTATCCTAAGTTTTTAGAGGTTTGTGATTGATGAGGCACAATAATTGAACTATGGTACAATTCAATACATTAGTCTATCTATGCGGATGGAAGAAAATACTTCTCTTTAGCTTCATATCCATCAATCCTCACAAAACCTACCAAAACTAAATTAGGGATCCATTGTTGGGGTTAGAGGTGGTAAACTGAAGTGCACCCAAAATTTGTCTAAGAACAATTGTGGGGTGTGTTGCACTCTAACAATATTCTTGTTGGCAATAATAATGGTGATCTTGCTTAAGCAATCCACAACTACCATCAAGTAGTCATTGCCTAAGATTCTTTTTATAAAATTCCATTGAAGCCAATAGATAATAAATCCCATGGTATTCTTTGAATTGAGAGTGAAATGTATTTTCTTAGCTTCCGGTTATCAATTTCAATACACTGCAAAGATGACAACTGCACATGAACTTTGGCATGATCTGTGCCTTCCTACATTCGTAGAAATATTTCTGCAGGTTTGCAACAATCTTCTCTACTTCAAAGTGCATCTATATTTTGGAATGATGTACTTCATAAAAAGCCTACGGTTTGTGATCTCATTGGGGAACAAAAATGATATTGAATTTGCAATGATCTCATTGGGGAATAAAATTGATACTGAATTTATATAAGAGTCCATACTTTAGTAGGTAGTGGCATGGAGCTCTTTTTCTTGTAATTCCATGGAGTTTTATGAGAATGAATAGAATTATATGAAAAGTTTGGACTTGGGATACTGACTATGACATACTCTGTCTCTGCAGTATTGAGTGCTACAGAAGCCTGCTTCCAGCTTATCCTGGAAATTGTAACCCTGAGGTGCTCAATCTATCTACTGCACTCCCTGCTTAATCGAAATTTGTATATCTCCGCAACCTCACTTCATAACCTGAGATAAATCATATCCAACTGTACCATGCTTCACTACCACCCACTGGAACTGCCTTAGATTCAACCAAATAATGGCTCGATGTGCTCACTGCAAAGCAAATATCTGGTCTGGCATTAACTAGGTACATCAAGGATCCTATCAAATGCCTGTACATTGTGGGATCCACCAAATATGAATCTGAAGTAGAATCACTCAACTTCTTCAGATTTGTCATCATAGGTGTAGTCATGGACTTGCAGTCCATCATATTGAATCTCATCAGTATCCCCCGAATGAGGAATATTTCATCTGATCTCATCACACCTCTAATCCCATAGTACATCCGACCAAGATCCTCCATCTTGAACTCTGAGGCCAACTCTCTCTGTCACTGAATTAGGCTCTACTATCTAGTTTGCATAACTAGCTGCTCCCTTTGTGACTGAGACAAAATCCATACACAATCCTCCTGACTGGATGTCTCCTCTCTCACTGTAGCAAGGTCTACTAAAGTAGGTGTATCCTCCCAGAAGATCTCACATCTCCTTGAAGCCTCCCCAAATCATGACACATTTCTGTCAGTCCTGGAAGATGTCTCTCTCCCACTTGAATATGAAGGGGAACTCCTTATGAATGACCGAATCTTCCTCTGAGTCAACTGAATCTCTTTGAGATCAGGCTCACTTTGAGTCTGTACATTCTTGGTCAAAACCAAGCTCATCAAGTATCCATTGATCATGGACTACCATTCTCCCTCTGAAACATGACTCCCTCTAAGTTTTTACAATCTATTGAGCCATCTACTCCCTCTGCATCTTCTAAAGTCTGATCTCTAATGAACTGTCCTGGGAGGCTGCTCCTCCCTACTAGATCATGAGGGATGAATTCCTTTGAACTCTAGCTTCCTATGAATTGGTACTAGGTGGGGCCATCTGCTTCAACACTGGTGGAGCCACCTGCTCCTCCATGTCAATCTCCACGTGGAACACTATGTATCCCACAAAAGTATCCTTCTTTTCAGAAGGTTCTAAATTTTTCTTCTTCGCCTTTAGTATATGGATGTATACTTTCATGTATACAACTCCATGTATGGATAGCCTCCTCCATGTCTCAAAATATAGACCATCTAATCTGTTGCCTCTTTCAACCGTCACTATAGCTCCCTCTCAGAGCTATTACCTGTGACTACCTGGAACAAGCGCAATAACAAAAAAACAATAGACAAGAACAAAATTCTTATTAATTTGAAATAGAAACAAGAACAACAAAAATGGGAAACATGAACAACATTTTTCCAGTGCTGTTACCAATCATTCCTCCGTGGTACCTGCCTAGAACAAAATAGGAACAAAAGACAAGAAAAACACTTTTCTATTGTTGTGACCTCCATAGTAGCCTACCCGAGGCAAAGGCAACAACCAAGAACATCTCCTAGAAGAGATCAATTTCATCTTGTAAATAAGTGCATCATTAGTACTAAATAGTGAGCATTTATACAATGATCGTTGTACTAACAATATTCAAAACATTTGATAGAAAAAGTACTTAGCAATAATAGATCTCTAAAGACTGTTGTCCCAGTTACAATATTTATTTAAGATGCAACAATATAAAAATATCAAACCTGATATGCAAACCTGGAGTCTTAAATGCTAGGGAGGGTGCACTATTCCTCTGAATGCACTAGTCCAATGATCCCTTTGGGTCATTTCTTGGACAAGGTCCCTTGTACATCCCTTGCAAACACCCTCATAATCTACTAAATGATATAACTTGGAAACATATATAAGTGCATACCTTTGAAATTTGTAGTACCATCCAACTTATCTTTTAATCTCAAGGTTTTTTGATCCGGATTTATGAGCAGAATGAAATGAAACCACAGATTTATAATTTTAACACAGAGACACAATGAACAATAACAGAGATATAGTAAAACTTGACTTCTATTAAATAAGAAATATGTTGAAAACTGTAAAATGCAAACTAAAAACAAGCTTGCTAGAATGGCGGAAACTTTTCTTTGAGAAGAAATGTGATGGCTACGCTCATTCAAAAGAAGATCAATACAATGAGGCTCTGAAGGAATTTTTACAATAAGGATGAATTCCAAAACCTTATACATCCAAAAACCTAATCCTAGGATATGAAGAGCCAACAATTATGTGGGCCCTATTGGGGTAAGTTAGTACATTAACTTCCCGAGGTCGTAACTTTTGCATACGATCTCTGTTGAGGGCACACGATAGCTCGTTGGAAAGGTATTGATGCAGAGATTCATTTAGGGGGAAACACATCACACAATACCTCATCTTTGAATGAATTGATTCTGTACGACAAGAGACATTGTTTGCTGACACAAAGATCGCTTCCCTGATGGAGCCATCCGATGGTGTAGGGCTATAGATGCGGCATTGTCGGCAGGGCTAGCCGCTTGATGAACTCTACTGATATGAGGTTCTTTTGGATATCACTATCAACGATGAAGTGCAACAGAGTGCCTTTCACCCACATCTGTGAATAAAAGAGGTGCTCGCCTTCCTCTGGCTCATTAGGTTCACCGGGCTGGATCTTGGTGGTAGCAAAAGTGTCAATGGGTTCCATGTCAATGATCTGTCTCCCCTTCTCTGGTTTTGACTCAGAGTCAAAACTTGCATATGTTTCAGAGGCTTTTATTTCATCCACTAATGACTGCTTTGAGCGACAATCAACAATGTTATGCCAGGGGCTCTTATGGAAGTCACACCACTTCCCGATATCTTTCTTCGTCTTCCCATTGTCCTTCTTTGCTTGTAGCTTAGACTGGTTTTTCACGAGGTTTCCCATCTTTTCTTTGTCCTTTGTTCTGCAGGTTAGGGCTGCCCTTGACCTGTTTCTGCTATGAGGGGTTCCCAGACCCAAATTGTTGCGTCTTTTGTTTAAGCTTATGCTCGATTTTGACGGCATATCGATAGGCCGCACCCAAGGAAGAGATGTCCAAAATTCCATTTATGTCTGGATGTATTTATGCAGACCGCCACGGTACTTGAGCACCAGATGTCGCTCAAAATATTTGATACCCATCTCGGTGCGCAAGGTATGGAAGAATTTGGTGAGCTCTGGGATTGTTTGGTCTCTTTCCCGCTGCAGCGTGGTCCATTTTGTATACAAGTCGTCATAACTTCCAACATGGTAGTATTGTTCCTTAATAACATCCCTGAAGGAATACCAAGTGGGTGCAACTGCATATAATGTGGATCCTTATATTTCATTTTTCTCACAGAAAGTGTCCCACCAATCTTTGACATGGGGGACGGCCTTGAGGAGCGCAAATATAATCTTTTCTCTATCGAAAACGTCGTGGAAATAAAAACACCCTTCTAGAAGATTTAACCATTTATCTACGACATCCGCATATATTTGACCTTCAAATATAGGAATATAGAAATTGATTTGTACCTTGAAGGGGTGGCGCTTCCTCTTGAGGTGCATGCGTCGCTTGTCGACAACTGTCGAAGGATTTGTGCGAAGCTGTCGAGCATTTCATTTCGATGTCACTCAAGGGCTTCCTTGATAAACATTTTGAAAGGATATCCTGTCTCGTCATATTTATTTTCTCCCTCCATGGGAGGTTTCCTGGGTGTGCGAGAGAAGTTGTCCTTAAGATAAACAAGTTCGAGACCCAACTCTCCATACCCTGACTGCGTCAGGGACATGCATTAAAAAATGACAAGGAGCATACTCCTCTGATACCACTGATCCGGATTTATGAGCGGAACGAAATGAAACCATAGATTTATAATGTTAACACAGATTCACGGTGAACAATAACATAGACACAATAAAAATTGACTTCTATTAAATAAGAAATATGCTGAAAACTGTAAAATGCAAACTGAAAACAAGCTTGCTAGAATGGTGGCAGCTTGTCTCTGAGAATAGATGTGATGGCTATGCTCATTCGCAATAAGATCAATACAATGAGACTTTGAAGGAATTTTTACAATAATGATGAATTCCAAAACCCTAGACATCCAAAAACCTAACCCTAGGAGATGAAGCGCCAAAAGTCATGTAGTAACTTTTGCATACAATCTCCATTTAGGGTGCACGATAGCTCGCTAGAAAGGTATTGACGAGGAAATTCATTTAGGGGGATCAATCAGAGCCTTTTGTTATCATTAAGGTCCCCGATCGTTAAACAACTTTGTTTAGGCCCTTAAACTTGTCCCAAAAGTTAAAAATTGCTAAAAATAGTAAATTGCCAAAATTGCCAGAAAATTGTTTTGAGCTAGATGGAAAAGGTGGGTGGTCACCGATATCCACCTGGATCAATAATTCCTCCTTAGGAAGAAATGGTATCCATTGCGTTGAGTGCCTCCATCAAATGAGGATATTTCTACTAAATTTGGCCCTGGGTGAGCCATTTGTCTTGGTGAAGGAGCTGCCCTGCTTTGACAACCCAATAAAGTTGGATCCTCTACTGGCGAGTGCCCTTGACCTGTGTGTCCACGATGTGATCAATGGATTCTTGTTCCATGTAGTCAGGGTTGAGCTCTGTTGGTGTCAACTATTTTTCTATTTCCAAGGTGTCTAATAATGATGGAAAATAAGACAGAAGGAGGTCCACATTGAACATTGGGTGCAAGCGAAGGAAGGGGGGTAGGTTGAGCTCAAAAGCATTTTCACCTACAAACTTGGTAATGGTGTAAGGCCTATAATGGAGTGGATGAAGCTTCCGATGAGGCCCTGTAAGGTGTTCTTTTTGCAAGTGTAACCAAACTTTGTCTCCCACCCGAAACTTGTGTGGCACCCAGTGTTGATCATGGCGTTGGTTGTACTTGTCATTGGACTTCTGTAAAATATCTTGAACTTGTTGGTGGATGTGTTGGATATTCTCAATGAACCAGGTAGATTTGTTAGCTTCAGTTGGAGCATGTGACGAGTCTTCCTGGGTGGCCACAAGGGGTAGTTCAACATTCATGGGACCCAATGGTTGAAATCCCAAACCCAACTGAAAGGGCTTGTGGTCGGTTGAGCTATGTATGGATCTGTGGTAGTTGTGCTGAACATAGGGAAGACTCTCATCCCAGGTTTGAGGGTGATTGGAATTGTACATGTGTAGGATGTGCACGATTATCTGGTTGACAACCTCGGTTTGGCCATCCGTATGGGGGTGGAAGGAAGTGGACTTGGTGAGCTTAGTGGCCAGCAGTGACCAGAGGCTCGGCCGAAATGCGCTAAGGAACCGACTGTCCCGATCTGAGATAATGGTTTATGGGATCTGAAAGTGTACCCACACTTGTTTAAAGAAAATCTTGGTTGTGTCCTTCGCTATGATGCTCTTCTTGCAGGTGGGAAAATTCGCCATCTTGGAAAAGCGATCAACAACCACAAAAACACATTCATTCCCTCGCCTGGTGGAAGGGAGGCCCGACATGTAGTCCATTGAGATGGATTCCCATGGAATATCAAGAGTAGGCAGAGGAGTGTACATTCCTTGTTTCTTGATGTCCAGTTTGACAATAGCGCAAACAATGCAGGATCATATATACTCGCTGGCATCCTGTTGAAGTTTCGTCCAGTAGAAATGTCCCTGCAAAAATGCCACTGTCTTTTCCATGCCAAAGTGTACTGCCACCTGACTTTAGTGGGATTCCCAAATCAACTTCTCTAGCTCGCTTGGTGGAACAAAGAGATGGCCTAGATGGCACAACATCCCTTCCTGAATATGGAAATTATTGATATCTATGTTGGCGCCCAACATCTGGTAGGTGTCAGTGAAATCCAGATTCATCTCATAGAGGTGCGACCACCCAGAGGTCCCATGGCTGCAAGAGTCTAACACTGTGATGGGTGTCGTGATTGGAGGTCGACTGAGGAAATCGACGAATTGGTTGGTACTTTTTGTTTTATACTTGCTGTTGAGGTGGAACTGCTGCAAATAGGTGGACCACTTCTGATGGCGGTCATTTTGAAATTTTCCTTGTGTCTGCATGAACTGCAGTGGCTTATGATCAATGTGGATGACTGTCTCCTTCGGGAGAATGTAATGCCTCCATTGGTGGAAGACTCACACAATGGAGTAAATTTTTTTGTCGTAAGTAGGGTACTTATGGAGGACATATGATAGTGTCTCACTATGATAGGCCACAAAGTGGCCGTTTTGAGTGAGGACTGCGTCCACAACATAGTTTGAAACATCTATCTTGATCTCAAAGGGATGTTGCATGTCATGTAATGAGAGCACTGGTGTTGAACACAAGAACCACTTCATATCATTGGATGCTTTCTGTTGGGACATGCCCCACACACATTTTTCCTTACCACCACCTCTGGTTATTTGACTCAGGGCCCATGCAATATGGGAGAATCCTAACATGAACGTGCGATAGAAATTGGCAAGGCCTAAGAAGCTTCGAAGATTAGTGAGCGTGGTTGGGTTTGGATAGTCATGAATGAATTGGATCTTGGCTGGATCAACATGCACATCATGCGCATCAACAATGTAGCCTAGGTATTGGACCTTGTCCATGCGAAAGGAGCATTTTTCCAAGTTGGCATATAGCTTGTGCTTCCACAGGGTGTGAAAACCTGTTGAATATGTTGCAAGTGTTCTACCCAAGTCTTGATGTATATGAGGATGCCATCTAGATACACCACCATAAAATAATTAGTGAAATTCCACATGATATCGTCCATCAACCTCATGAAAGTTGCTGGGGAATTCGTCAAAACCAAAGGGCGTGACCAACCATTCAAAAAGACCTTATTTGACTTGAAGGCAATTTTCCATACATCTGTCTATTCTATTGGGACATGATGGTAGCCAGACTTTAGATTAATCTTACTGAAGTATTTGGCCCCCTTGAGATGATCAAGGAGATCGTCGATTCGGGGAATCAGGTACCGATTCCTGACTGTGATTTTGTTTAGGGCCCAAAAATCAATGCAGATTTGCCAGGTCCCATCTTTCTTCTGCACCAACATGATTGGGGTTCCTCAAGGTGATGAGCTGGGTTAGATGTACCCTTGTGGAGTAGTTGTTGGTTTTGATGCTTGATATCCTCATTTTCTAGTAGAGAGCGACGATAGACTGACCCATTTGGTAGTGATGCACCGGGGGTCAGAGCAATGGGATGCTTCACTTGACAGTGAAGAGGTACTCCAGTAGGTGATCAGAAGATGTCTTTTTATTCTTCCACAACCTTATCCACTTGCTTCTGCTACATGGAGAGGTCAACCACAAAGGCTATGGATGTGGATGCAACCTTTCGCTCACTCTGAGAGTGAATCACGAAGAAGAAAAACCTCCCATTCTGATAAATGACCTTCCTACATTGCTTGGTAGAGATCAAGGAAATGACATGAGGCGTGACTACCTCGGGTATCATGTGCAATTTCCTGTTCAAAGTAATAATAACAATGTGAGGCCTAGAATCATATACAACATGACGTTTCCATAAATAATTTTGTCCCAAAAGAACATCACAAACTTCAAGGGGAGAAACATCACACCATACCTCATCTTTGAATGGTTTGATGCCATACGAAATGCGACATTGTTAGCTGACGTGAAGATCACTTCCTTGATGGAGCCATCCGATGGTGTAGGGTTGTGGATGTGGAGTTGTCGAAAGGTCTATCCGCTTGAATATCTTTTCCAAGATGAGGTTCTTCTGGCTATCGCTATCAATGATGAAGTGCAATGGAGTTCATTTCACCCACATCTGTGAAAGAAATAGGCTCTTTTCTTCCTATGGCTCATCAGGTCCACTGGGATGGATCTTGGTGGTAGCAACAGTGGCACTTGGTTCCGCGTTAATGATCTGTCTCCCCTTCTCTGGTTTTGACTCAGAGTCAGAACCCATATCTGATTCATAGGCTTTTACTTCAACCGCTAATGACTACTTTGAGCGGAAATAAATAGTTTTATGCCAGGGGCTCTTATGGAAGTCACACCACTTCCCGATATCTTTCTTCATTTTCCCATTGTCCTTCTTTGCTTGCGGCTTGGACTGGATGTCATGAGGTTTCCCATATTTTCTCTGTCCTTTGTTCTGTGGGTTAGGGTTGCCCTTGCTCTGCTTATACCGTGAGAGGTTCCTAGACTCAAAATTTGGTGTCTTTTGTTTAATCTTCTGCTCGATTTTGATGGCATATCGATAGGCCGCGCCCAAGGATGAGATGTCCAAAAACTCCATTTCTATCTGGATGTATCTATGTAGACTGCCACGGTACTTGAGCACCAGATGTCTCTCAGAATATGTTATACCCATCTTGGTGTGCAAGGTATGTAAGACATTGGTGAGCTCTAGGACTGTTTGGTCTATTTCCTGCCGTAGTGTGGTCCATCTTGTATACAAGTCGTCATAAATTCCAATAGGATAATATTGTTCCTTAATAGAATCCCTGAAGGAATCCCAAGTGGGTGAAACTGCAAATAATGTGGATCCTTCTGTTTCATTTTTCTCATCGAAAGTCTCCCACCAATATTTGACATGGGGGACGACCTTGAGGGGAGCAAATATAAGCTTTTCTCTATCGAAAAAGTTGTGGATAGAAAAATACCCTTCTATAAGGTTTAACTATTTATCTATGTTATCTTCATCTATTTGACCTTCAAATATAGGAATATCAAAATTGATCTGTACCTTGAAGGGGGTGGCGCTTCTGCATTTTGCTTGAGGTGGATGTGTCACTTGTCGACAGTGGTCGAAGGATTTGTGCGAAG
>ML819598.1:46243-58345 GCA_009831015.1 Picea engelmannii
ATCATGGATAATGTAATGCTTGTATTGTAGTTTGGAACACTGTGAAGGCTTCTTGTAGATGTGAACAATAGAGTATATCATAGTTGGAGAACTGGAACATATCCATGTGGTACTTCTTCTGTCATCATGAGATCTGATCTTCTCAGTAGTCATCTTGATGTTATAGGAAATCTTCACCACGCTTCTGCTGTGCACTGGAGGTTCTCCACCAAGTTGTCTTCTTATTATCTTGCATACAGGACTATCTTTTTGATATGCCTCAAAGTCTTGATATTGCTCTGCATGGGTTCTTTACTCAATTTCTTTTGGAGAACATTCTATGCATTCATCTGATGTAGAATTCCAACTCATGGATGTTGCGGATGATATAATGAATTATATAGAGATAAGTCTTGTGTACTAGAATAATCAATCATCATAGTCTTCTCCTTCCATCTGAGAGAACCTCTGGTTCTGGATCTCACAATGCTTTCATTCATAAGTCTTCCATACACTGTTCTTCATCATGACTTTCAGTTCTTCTACTTGATTGCTTTTAGTGAGTTCATATCAGGCTGGTAATATTGTGATTCTTGATACAATGACTGGTTGTTCTAATTCTTCTTTCTTTGAATCTTCATGTTCTTCTTTTTCTTTAGTTCTTGGGTCCATGGAGTTTCTTATAGATTCCATGCCCTAGAGATTCCACTTCTTACCTTCATCATCGGTTCTCTGATCTAGATGGACAACCAGGAATGCTTTAAAGCTTCTCTTCGAAAAGGTCTTCTTCTGCGGTTGAGCTGAACACGTACTTTCTTTCATGGCTTCTACCATGGATATATACATTTCATCATCTTCAATGGATCATAGGATTAGCTCCCTCCTATTCCTTGATTCATGTAAGAGTGTATATAATATGCTCCCTTTGTCTGACTGAGTCCATGCTTCTGTCACCATCCTTGTTGTCTTCTACAATATATAATAGAGTCCATGCTTCCATCTGCAACCTTATTGTCTTATGCAATATATAATTGGCTTTCTTGTCTTAACAGAGTCCATGCTTCCGTCTTAGTTGTCGTCATAAGTCTTTCTTCATTTTCTCTTGATGTCTGAATTCTTTCTGTCTTTACTTTTTCCAAGTCTCTTCAAGATTGATTCTGATTTCGGCTTATCTTGTAGTAGCTTTCACATGATATATTTCCTTCTTTCATGTATAATATCTAATGATATTCATCCTTGTCTTGTTGTTCTTTCATAGGTATAGTTCTTCTTGGAACAAATTATCTTCCAAGAGATAGATATACAAGATATGTACAACGACGAAGCAAGCAAGATATGTACAATGACGAAGAAAGCAAGATATGTACAAGAAAATAAGAAGAGTGTTGTTTACCTTTTAGTAGAAGAAGTTTCTTCCATCTTGCTTAGTCTTCTTTCTCGGTTCCTTTTCTTCGGCAATCGATGCTTCGTGTTTCTTCTTCCTTTTCTTTAGATCGGGACATTGATTTCTATAGTGACCGTACTTCTGACAGTTGAAGCATTATATTTATGAAATGCCTTTCTCTTGATTTGGCTTCCTCCTTGAACCAAACTTCCTTTTGTTCTTGAATCTTGCTGTGAAGGCTTGATCATCGTACTTCTTTTGGGGTTTTCTTTTGCATTGATCCTTGATTCTTCTTGAGCACAAGAAGTCCAAAGTTCTTCAAATGTCGGGTACTCCTTCCTTGTGTTCATGCTTGCGGCAAATGCATCCCATGTCTTGGGAAGACCATTGAGTACTATGTTCACCAATTCCTTTTCTGAAGTGATCTCTTCAATAACTTGTAGTTGATCTCTTAGCTGGGAGATCCTTACAAAGTATGATGTTATGCTGTCGTCATCATTCATCTTCATGTCACAGAGCTCATTCTTCAGATTCATAACTTGTCCAATGTTTCTAACTGAGAAGAGATTTGTTAGAGCATTATACATCTTCTTCGACGAGTCAAGATGGGAGATGTAGGGTATCAAGTGGTCTTTTATGGAATCCACTATGATACTCATGGCATTGATGTCAACGTCTTTGAACCTCTCCATAGCTGCAACGTTCTGCGGTTCCTTCTCTTCTCCTTCTTTAAAATCCGGCTTCACGATCTTTCCTTTCACAATGTCCAACACTTTATTCTTAGCAAGGATGAGATCAATCCTTGTCTTCCATGCTCTGAAGTTAGAAGCTCCATCTAACTTGTTCTCAAACTTCATAGAGTTCGTCATGGCTTGCTTGACTTGGTCAAACCCTAGATTTGACCAGAAATCCAAACTTCACGTCTTGGCCTTCTGAGAGTACCAGGAGATGCGCTGGGCTAGGGTGCACTGATCTATCCAAAGATTAGGTCAATCTCATCTCTTAAGGTGCCTCAACAAGAGGTTTAGGGTTTCTACAACTGCTTCTGGTGGTAACCCTAGTTGCAGTGTTTCTGGAAACTGCTCCTACTAGTAACCCTAGCGATAGTTCCTCAACGAGCTCAATATCTAGAGGCTATGTTTCCTTCCAGCGTTTTAGGCTGACTGAAGGGGTGTGGGCCCATAACCTGTTAGAATATAGAAGATGGTGTGCTTGTTTTACCATTGACGATACCCTCGTCACCCAACCACAGGCCTAAGCTTCCCTTCGAGCACCTTAACCTTGACCTGAGAATTCCTCCGGAAGCAAACCCTAGGCTAGATAGCCAAACAAAGAGCAACGCATCTCTCCCCAAGGATAGCGCAACACAAAAGATTGATCAGATGTTCCAAACCCTAGCCAAGAGATATCCAAGCCAAATACTGAACTTGCTGCTGCTGCTGCACCTGCAACCCTCCTCCAAACCTGCACACCAGCTGCAACTGCAGTGCGCGCCAACTGGGAAAACTGCATTCCTGAGATGTGACAAATGAAAAAACTGGCTCCCTGTATTTATAGTAATCCCGCCAGTTTACTGGGGCCAACTTCTCCTTCTGGGTATGTGTCTGTTTAGTATATTATTATTAATTCTGGCCAACTTCTTCTCTTGGAGGCTAATAGCCTAATATAAATTATATTCTTGAGCCGAAAAGGATTCTAGGGTTATTATCCAATTCATTAGGGTTTCTCTTGCTTCCCGGAGTCTTCTATTCTCGTCAGGTTCACATGTAGAGGTAAATACCTCTCGTAGCTACCATAATATTAATAGGAAGACCACCATTATCCACTTGGATGCTATGTAGGGATTCAGGACAGACCGAGAGGTGCATAACCCACAATTACAAAGAAATGTCCCCATTACAGAGAAACGTGTTGAACTGAAAACTATCAAAATGAGCCAGTTGGAATTTGGAAAAGGTGGGTGGCCACCAATACCCACCTAGATCAGTCCTCACCCATTATGAATAAATGGTCTCCATTGTGTTGAGTTCCCAATGAAGAGGGGAAAACGTTTGCTGAATCTGAATCTTGGTGAGCTGTATGCCTTGCTGGAGAAGTTGTGCTACTTAGTCTATGGAAGGATGTCATGAACCTATTGCTAGCGGGGTTGTATCTGTTCCACCAACCTGTTGTCTCTGGGCTTGATGAGGCATTGTGTAGGCACCATCGTAGGTGAAGAAACAATATCTTCTTTATCTTTTACAATATGCTTTTGCTGGATAGAAGGTGTTGAGGCTGCAGTGGTTGCAGTGGCCGTATGCGCATCCTTTGAACAGATTGTGTAGAGGCTGAATTTTGCAGTATGAGAGATTACCTTGCGTCAGTGTTTTGGTGGAATAATAGTCAGAACTACCTCTGGTATCCTATAGAGCTAACCCCCCATAGTAATAATGAAACTATAAGGCCGAGACTCATACACAACATGACATTTCCACAAATATGGTTGGACCAAAATAACATCACAAACATCAAGAGGGGAAACATCACACACTACCTCATCCTTGAAGGGTTGGATGCCATAGGACATGCGACACTACTGGATGACACTGAGATCTCGTCCCTAGTGAAGCCACCCGATGTTGTATGGCTGCGGGTGTGGTTTTTTCGACAACCCCAATTGTTTGACGACCTCAACTGAGATGAGGTTCTTCTAGCTGCTGCTATCAATAATGAATTGCAACACAATCCCCTTCACCCACATCTGTGAATGGAAGAGGCACTCCCCCTCTTCATGATCTATTGGTTCTTCTAGTTGAATTGTTGTGGTCACGACTGTAGAAGAGGGGTCTGTGTCGATGATCTGTCTTTTTTCATTATTTTCTGGATCAGATTCCAAATCAGAGTTCGACTCCTTGTCTTTGACCTTGGCCACCAATGACTGTTTCGAGCAACATTCATCGGTGTTGTGCCAGGGGCTTTAGTGGAAGTCACACAACTTCCTGCTGTCATTCTTCGTCTTTCCTTTACCCATATTTTGCTGTGTCTTGAACTAGTTTTCGGGAGGCTGTTGGTTAGGGTCATCTTTATCATGCTTTAGTTGTTTAAGATTTGTAGGCCCGAACTCCCATTTGTTTTGGTGCCTAAATTTATGCTCGATTTTTAGAGCATATCGACAGGCATCTCCCAATGATGATACTCTTAGGAAATTCATTTCAGTTAAAGTATATCAAATAGATGTAAAATCAGCTTTTCTGAATGGGGAAATTGAAGAAGAAGTCTACATTGAAAAACCAGAAGGATTTCAATTGTCAGAGAACACAGACTATGTGTGTAAATTAAAGAAGGCCTTGTATGGTCTAAAACAGGCTCCTAGAGCATGGTACTCCAGACTGGATAAGTATCTGCAGTAGGCAGGGTTCAGAAAAGGAAGTGCAGACAACAACCTATACATCAAGGCAAGTCAAGGTAATATTTTATTAATTGAATTTTATGTTGATGATATTATTTTTGGTAGTCATGATGACAGGTTAAGCCAAAAATTTGCAAACGACATGCAGAATGAATTTGAAATGTTGTTACTTGGAGAACTATCCTTCTTTCTGGGACTTCAGATACATCAAAGTAACCAAGGAATTTTTATTTCTCAAACCAAGTATATCAGAGAAATGCTAAAGAGGTTCGGAATGGAAGATTGCAAACCATTTATCACTCCCATGCAAACCAGTTGTAAGTTGAGAAAAGATGATGATTCAAAGTCAACAGATCAGACGCAATATGTAATGTCCCCACTTTGGGATATCATCACAGTGCAGAGATTTATGATGACCAGAGTAGCTAGATGGATGTTATAGCGAGTACAGGGGTATTTGAGAGGCATTGTGAGTTCTAGCTTGCATTGATCATCATATTCCATCATTATGAGCCATTCCGCACAGGTTGTCTTTGGTTTCATTGCATTCTGACGATTTCCATGATTTTGGCTATTTTGAGCTATAAGTCAATGAAATTCACTGAAGAGGTCATTTTGGGCACATTACTTGGAGGAACCTCACAGTGTAATAGCTCATTGGAATTGGGAGAAGCAACACTACACGATGGGATGGCTAGAAGTGACTTTTAGTGGCTAGGGAAGACACAAGGAGAGATAAGGAGCTTTTCAGAGGTAAAAAGGTTAATTAATTAATTAAAGTGATTTAATTAATTAATTAAATATTAATAGAATGAAAGTCACTTTAGAGGGACAAGGTGGAGCCAAAAGTATAAAGGAAAGGCAAGGACCTCTTCTCATTCATTCATGTATGTTTATCTTTTGATATCTGGCTTTAGCTAGTGAGCCCAACATTGGGGGTTTTGAGGGTTTTGACATAACAAACCCTAGAGGACGATTTGGTGGTGAGAATTCCACCTAGCTTGTCCCAAGATTGGTCTCGAAGATGCAATACTCTCCCACACCATTCTAGTTCTATATCTACTCAGTTGAAGGGGGATTCTACATCAGTTTCATGTGCAGATAGAGTGAGGGTGCACCAGTTGAGGGTTTCCATCAAGAGGGGCGCACCATCCTTGGATAGAGATTCATTGTAGGAGATTTGCAGGGTTTTTGGAGACTCCATCACTTGAGTTCTTCTTGCAGGGTCTTCACCATCATTCCTAGTGCTTTCTGAGAGAGTTTCATTGTTCAAATTATTTCTTAGAGAAGTGGGACGAATTGAAGAGAAGGAGGGCATTTCTGAGATTCAGATCTAGTCAATTTGGAGGAGTTACACTTCAGATCTGACCCTGAGACTTCACCCAGTGACTTGCAGTGTCCCGATCTATATTTCTAGAGAGTTTTGGAGCATTTGGAGGCCTCCTTCAGCAGAGCCAAATTATCTAGGGCTTCATTCATCCAGTGGGGCGCACCATTCAGCGGAGGATTTCAAATCTACAAGGTTTGAGAGTGGATTTGGAGATTCGGGCACCTGGGTTGTTCTTACCATCACCTGATCTACTATTTGGCATATTTTTGGAGGTGATTGGACATCTTTGGCACCATGGCCAAATTGTTGAGGAGCTTTTATTATCCAGCAGAGCGTGGCATCTTCCAGCAGTGAGGGGTTTGGCACTTGACATTGGTCTTCATCTCTTATCCAGCCTTTGGAGGATTATTTTGTATTGTCGGCAGCATTTTGTAGCAGCTCATACTTGTTATCTATTGTCTATCATCTTGGCCATATGTTGAGCATTCCAGATCGACATCTCCATTGTAGCAGGTTCTTCTATTTTATCAATAAAGAAGATTTGAGATGTTTTGGCTTATCTATCTTATTGCATATGGTTGAGGTATGTTCCATGGTTATCTATTTCTGTTATTTTCTGCATACACACATATAAACACAAGTAAACAAATAGATCAACAAACTGTTTAACGAAATACCTCATTCAGAAAAAGTTTTAAAAAGACACCAAAACAGTGATGATCCTTGCATAATGGCTTGGGATCATTACAGTGGTATCAGAGCTTAGATTCCTGCCAACCAGTGGGAATTATCACATGTATGTAGAGCCATAGAGGGGTCTTCCATAAGAAGAGATGAATATTGGGGATTTTTCTAGAGATATTGTACGTCGTAGATGGGAATATTTATACGACCTTAGTGAGGAAACTAGGGCTCAAGTAACATTCCAACAGTATTTATCCATGAAAAATCCTGGGTGGAGCACAAATGAGAGTACATTCTGGGTCAATAAGACAATGGAATACATGGCATGGGAGGAAGCACAGAGAAACCCCACACCCATTAGGAGCACGCAACTTTGCTACAGTTGCAAGGTGCCTTGGGAACCAGATCATAGGTGTAGGGGTAAGGGTAAGCAGCATATCATTGAGGTACACTATGATAGTGATGATGAGGATTCAGAGCAATTGGATGATGATAGTGACTCTTGCACAAAGGCTAGTGATAGTGACTCTACTTCAGAGGATAGTGATGATGACTCTTGCACAGAGGCTAGTGGTGCTTGCACACTTGAGGAGGATGATGGCCTTTATGTAGTGGATAGGCAACTGGATGGATAGGATGATAGCACCAGTGTCTCAGCAGACATGTCATATACCCTTGATGACCTTACGCCTCAGTAGAGTAGTGACACTAGTGAGGAGTCACATGTGTTAGCACCTAGAGATGATGAGCTTCCTATGGGGGTCGTGACACATCTATCACTTGTTCATACACCCATGATAGCCATGTCACATGAGGAGATCAGTGGCACGTCAGGTAGGATGGATGAGCCTAGTGTGAGGGATGCACACCATGGATAGGTAGACCCACAGATATAGGAGGAGGTACAAGACATACAAGTATTTGACCTTACACATACAGATCAGCCTGAGGAGATTGAGTCACAGCTATTGGAGACTCCATTAGTTGAGAAGATTGCAGAGGCTAACAGGTTGATGGAGCACTTACTTCCAGGATCGGTCTGCATTGATGAGGATGCACTTTTTAGCAGTCAGGATGACCTTAGCACGTGTCTAGATGCATCTCTATGGGATCCACGTGCAGATGATAGTAGCAGGTTGAGTGCACAGGAGTATACGGCTACTCATACAAGATACAGTGTGATTCAGGGGGAGATATTATATAGTGATGGGATGCAATGGCATATAGGAGTACCCAGTAGCATAGCAGGCAGTGGACAGTTCAGCACGTCATCTTATGCAGATGGTGTTTTGGGGGATTCTAGAGTTGGCACTAGCAGGATTGACACTAGCAATGAGGGGTCTGAGATGGCACCTCAGTATGACCATGATCAGGGGTCACACTACTTAGCATCACAGTTGAGAGTTAGTGAGGCTATGATCAGGGCAGCCACTATATGTATTGATGACATGCATGCAGTGATGGAAGATTACTGTGGGAGAGCATCAGTGGCACAAGGTAGCTCAAATGGAGGATTTTCCATGGATGATTTTCACACTCTCTGGGAAAGAGTATCTGTGATGAGGACTGACTACCAGCAGTTGTTGACAGACAGGGATTATCTACTGAGGGTTGGTGAGATGTATCATGAGGCTATGAGGGAGAAGGAGTTGGAGGTAGACTGACTCACTCAAGAGTTGGAGAGCACTCGAGGATTCTTGAGTGGCACACAGACAACCCTTCAAGAATCAGAGTCTAGATCAAATGGGTCTCTTGAGGACATCCATCAGAGATCCACTTCATCTGTCTTAGTGGACACTCATATGTATCAGTTAGTCATGTTGACAGAGGATGTTGATGATCTAGCAGAGGAGCACTAGTTGATGGGGGACACTCTCATTTTTGTCTTGGGAGTGGTTGATCTCCATATAGAGATTGATCCAGCCATACGCCCAGGATCTGTGATGCAGCATGAGTTTGCAGGAGATGGCATGAGTATGCCGAAGCATACTGTGATGAGTGATAGCTCACAGAGAGATGCCAAGATATATGGTGGCAGTCAGAGGGGTATAGTGCCTTGCAGGGAGGAGACACACTCAAGGGAGTATGGAGTTGTCACTCCTCTGCAGCAACACATAGTTGTGGGAGATCACCTTCACCATTTCAGTAGATGCATGGTAGATGAGAGATGGAGGTTGGTTGACAAGCAGTCAGAGGGGTTACTTCTTGTTGTACTAGATGGTTGGGACTCAATGATGATCACAGGAGAGCATCTTTCATGGATACCGATGGACGAGCTTCTGGTCAAATCATTAGGATTGACAAAATCATGTGACACCTCCCAGTCCTACAGTCAATTGCAAATGTTTCTATTAGCATGTCCTAACAATTTTATCATAGAGAACAGCATGAGGAGGGATAGGCCATGGCTGGGGGAATGGAGAGTGAGTAGGTCGAGACTACATGACAGGAGTACTTTTACGGCATACAACAGGTCAAAGGTGGACCGTGTTAGACAGACAGTGGAGACATGGTTTGTGATGGTGAGCATCATAGACCAGGTGATGACAGATGAGCGCAAAGGACTTCTGACAGTGATCAGTCCAACACAGAACCAGCTAGCAGAGACTGGAAGTGATAAACTTCCAACTTTACCATGGGATCTAGGTGTTCATTTGGCTAGCAGGATGTCTGACTACAGGGTGACCCAGGGTGCACCAAAGAGCCACACACTCGACCTTGGTTTGGTTTGGAGTGGGTCTGCAAGTACTTGTCTTATGGGGCGAGACCTTTTCTTCCACTTGATCATCATGATAGGGCATGGAGATGTTTGGAAAGGTACTTCTTCTACAGAGGTGTCTTCACTGATACAGTTTCTGGGCAATAGATCCAATGGTCATAGGTATTTCAGCAGGAGGACCCAGGAGAGGAGGGTTCAAGATGTATGTAGGGGGCAGACAGTCATGGTCGGAGTAGTGCAGTGTCAGTATGAGGATCTTCGACAGAGGTTAGCATGGGACCCAGGGATTGCAGGAATGAGCAGTTCATTGATTAACAAGGGAGAGTGGACCATTGCAGGGGAAAGTTATTATAACTTTCTATTGAGCTTTAGGGTTGAGAGGAAAGCATCGCTCGCGGGTGCCTCACGGAGGTCTTGCATCACCTCATTTGGGGACCAGTATGTGTAGTTGATGGAGGCCGTGTGGATCTTGGCAGAGACTAGGAGGATGGACTCACTCTGGGATGAGGCCAGGTGTCAGGTCCAGGAGACTCACGGAGTTGGTGTATTTCAGGATTATGCATCCCAGGGGCTAGCAGTTCATGACTTGATATGAGACCCAGGGGGCAGCATGTGTGATTGTTCATCTTTGGAGGGGTTCTACTATGTATCCCACAGGTGGACATGGGATCCTGGTATTTTACTTGGAGGGATTTGGGCATTGCTTGAGGACAAGCAATTTTCTGGCAGGGAGGACTCTAATGTCCCCACTTTGGGACATCATCACAGTGCAGAGATTTATGATGACCAGAGTAGCCAGATGGATGTTATAGCGAGTATAGGGGTATTTGAGAGGCATTGTGGGTTCTATCTTGCATTGATCATCATATTCCATCATTATGAGCCATTCCGCATAGGTTGGCTTTGGTTTCGTTGCATTCCGTCGATTTCCATGATTTTGGCTATTTTGAGCTATAAGTCAATGAAATTCACTGAAGAGGTCATTTTGGGAACATTACTTAGAGGAACCTCTCAGTGTAATAGCTCATTGGAATCGGGAGGAGAAACACTATAGGATGGGATGGATAGAAGTGACTTTCAGTGGCTAGGGAAGCCACAAGGAGAGATAAGGAGCTTTTCAGAGGTAAAAAGGTTAATTAATTAATTAAAGTGATTTAATTAATTAATTAATTATTAATAAAATGAAAGTCACTTTGGAGGGACAAGGTGGAGCCAAAAGTATAAAGGAAAGGCAAGGGCCTCTTCTCATTCATTCATGTATGTTTATCTTTTGATATCTGGCTTTAGCTAGTGAGCCCAGCATTGGGGGTTTTGAGGGTTTTGACATAACAAACCCTAGAGGACGATTTGGTGGTGAAAGATTCCACCTAGCTTGTCCCAATATTGGTATCGGAGATGCAATACTCTCCCACACCATTCTAGTTCCAGATCTACTCAGTTGCAGGGGGATTCTACATCAATTTCATGTGCAGATAGAGAGAGGGTGCACCAGTTGAGGGTTTCCAGCAAGAGGGGCGCACCATCCTTGGATAGAGATTCGTTGTAGGAGATTTGTAGGGTTTTTGGAGATTCCATCACTTGGTTTCTTCTTGCAGGGTCTTCACCATCATTCCTAGTTCTTTTTGAGAGAGTTTCATTGTTCAGATTATTTCTTAGAGAAATGGGACTAATTGAAGAGAAGGAGGGCATTTCTGAGATTCAGATCTAGTCAGTTTGGAGGAGTTACAATTTATATCTAACCCTGAGACTTCACCTAGTGACTTGCAATGTCCCAATCTATATTTCTAGAGAGTTTCAGAGAATTTGGAGGCCTCCTTCAGCAGGGCCGAATTATCTAGGGCTTCAGTCATCCAGTGGAGTGCACCATTCAGTGGAGGATTTCAGATCTACAGGGTTTGAGAGTGGATTTGGAGATTCAGGCACCTGGGTTGTTCTTACCATCACCCGATCTACTATTTGGCATCTTTCTGGAGGTGATTGGACATCTTTGGCACCATGGATGAATTGTTGAGGAACTTCAATTATCCAGTAGAGTGTGGCATCTTCCAGCAGTGAGGGGTTTGGCACTTGGCATTGGTCTTCATCTCTTATCCAACCTTTGGAGGCTTATTTTGTATTGTCGACAGCATTTTGTAGTAGCTCATACTTGTTATCTATTGTCTATCATCTTGGCCATCTGTTGAGCATTCCAGATCGGCATCTCCATTGTAGCAGGTTCTTCTATTTTATGAATAAAGAAGATTTGAGATGTTTTGGCTTGTCTATCTTATTGCATATGGTTGAGGTATGTTCCATGGTTATCTATTTCTGTTATTTGCTGCATACACACATATAAACACAAGTAAACAAATAGATCAATAAACTATTTGACGAAATACCTCACTCGGAAAAAGTTTTAAAAAGACACCAAAACAGTGATGATCCTTGCATAATGGCTTGGGATCATTACACAATATAGGTCAATGATTGGCAGCCTACTATATGTGATAGCATCCAAACCAGATATAATGCAGGTAGTTGGATAGGTGCCACGATTTCAAGCGGTACCAAAGGAATCACATGTATTAGCAGTAAAGAGGATCTTCAGATATCTCAAAGGAACAGAAGAGTTTGGATTA